>JAJGOT010000014.1:1505000-1765000 GCA_022457155.1 Cladopsammia gracilis | reverse complement strand
ATCTCAGACAAAGGAAAACAAAAATCAAACAGGTTTGAAAAAAAAAGAAAAATTTTAATTACAATACCTATAATCTCAGTTCTTTTTCTTATAGATAAAGCGATTCAAATTAAATTGGGCCTCATATGGCAAGGATTCGTTCACACAGTGAGTAAACGTGATCTCGGAACTCTACATCAATAAATAAGTGGATTACAATGTTGCTAATTAAATTGCAGTGTACTATTGCCATTAATTTTTTAATTTTCAAGAATGAACATCATTTATAAAGAAACAGTGTTCTGCCAAAAATAAAAAA
Source organism: Cladopsammia gracilis (assembly GCA_022457155.1). Lineage (NCBI taxonomy): Eukaryota > Metazoa > Cnidaria > Anthozoa > Scleractinia > Dendrophylliidae > Cladopsammia > Cladopsammia gracilis. The sequence goes on along the minus strand of JAJGOT010000014.1, from coordinate 1,764,702 downwards.
AATTAATTATTTTGCTTTCTTAATTTCTATGTTATACCACCAAATGCCATCAAATATACAACTTAATTGGATAAAACTATTCTTTAGAGGAAAACAGATGCAGTAGTTTGGAGATAAAGTGCAGGATTACAAGGAAGGAAGTGGATTGCAGTTCAGCAAATCTGATTTCATGACAGACGGTCAAGAAATCAAAATTGCCATCCTTGTCTGGGCCGGATCTCTAACGTCAAAAACTTGTAAAAATATAAAATAAATACAGAATGGCATTCTAACTTTAAAAAATGAAATATTAAAGTGCGCTGACTTGGCCTCTGAATGGCAGAAATCGCTTTTCCGAGGACTTAAAATTTCAAAATTTCCCCCCTACAGGGGGGACGCCTTCAGTGGCCCCCTTCATCAAACCCCTTCTGCTAAAAACCTGGATCCACCCAAGCTTGTGGAATTTTAACCTTTTTAGCCGTTATTTTATCTCTTTTAAGTTAATATTTCTTTGCTTTCAAACCTTTTGGTAATTTTTTTCTTTCTATTTCATGATTAATAAATCAAGCCTGGCCATAATCTTCTCAAACTCATTAATAATTCATGAAGAAAGTACAAGGAAATTAATGTTTAATGAGTGTTTGGAAATCAGATGAAACACTCCTCTTTTTTGCATCCTTAATTTCTCCCTATAAAATCATTTTGTTTGAGAAGTATTAAAATATCAAACATTCAACACAGTATTTCATTTCAAGATCAAACACCTTGAAGTTCGTCAAAAATACTCTGCTGAGCATCATATTTTCAACTCTCTTCTCAGTGTTTGATCTTGTGATGAAACGCTGTGTCTCATGTTTGATATATTACATGAAAACATGACATATCAGCCAGGACAGTGTCCCTTCAATGAATAACAAATAAAAAAAATGAAGGTGGTCACTTTGGGGATGTAGTCACTTACTCACTTAAACAAGGACCCGCACTATAAAAGGGATAGCTCTGCCCTCTCTTTGTCAGACCATCACAGCTTCAACGGTTAATCAAAGATGGCTGACACTGCAAGCAACATGGAGGAAGACCGTTTGTTGCACTAAAAATAGGTCTAATTCTACCTTCACCAGTTGAATCTTGTATAGGATTTATCTTTCACGAAAATAAAACTAAAAACATTATTTGAATTTATGCTCCTTTTAGCATGAATATAATATTTTAGCTTGCCAAATTTGATATCGCGCCGGTAACAGTTCTCCAATGGCGAGAGGATGCACGTGATGTTGACAGTTCGGTGTCAAGTGTGAAATGACTGGCGGCTTGGCCAGGCCAAGGTTCCTTTTATAGCGCGGGTCCGTGTTTAAGGATATAATTTCCTTCTTGGGGCTATAAAGGTTAATTTAAATTATCAAATTTTAATGGTGTATCTTGATGTCTCAGGGGACCAGAGTATTCTATATTTGTTGGTGATTTGTCTCCAGGTGTCACCGACCATGCTCTTCAGGTGGGTTAAAACTATTAATATTAATAATTAATTAAAGAATATAATAAAATAAATTGAAATTTGTTTTATGCTGTGAGTGAAAGCACCAGTCAGAAACCTGGAAAATGTTGACATTTGATAATGTACGTTATTAGTTCAAAACGTGATAAAGACTGTTTAGAGACAGCATCCCATCCAGGGGGAGATGAAAGGTGACATTTCTAATGGTTGCTAAATGTCTTGTTTTTCTTACTGTGAACCTATATATACAAATTCTTTATTTACAGGAGTTCTTCCAGAGAAAATTCCCATCTTGCAAAGCTGCTAAAGGTACCAATGTTTAACTTGAAAATTTGTTTTTTATTACCTGAGTTGATAGGGTAAATTGGTCAGCAGAAAGAGATTCATAAGCTGACATTTTGAATGTGGGCAATTCGCTCTGACAAGAGTTTTAATTTTAATTCTAAAAATTTCAATACAAATTATCAACATAGGCCTATCAGTTATTGACTTTTCTTTGGATTTTAAAAGAGTATTTATAATAAGCAATTCTCTGACAGTCAATTTGTATTACTTTGCAGTTGTTCTAGACACAGCAGGAAACTCCAGGTAATATCTGCAAATAAAATAAAAGTAGCCTTAACCGGTATTCACACATTATGACTATTAAGAATAGCATATAAAGAATCATGTTATTAATATCCTAGTGTTGCGGCCTTGTGATTAAAACTTTCATATACATGTACATGTATATATATTTTTTCGTTATTCTCTGCCAAGCATTTAGTGCCCATGTTTTCATTTGGAAGTTTTCTTTTCTGTGTTCAACAGTTGCAATGAATTTTGTCCAATTAAAAGCCCACAAACTGATCCTGTGGAAAACTTTGCCTAATAGTATGTTATTCCAGAGGGTGTTAGCATGGTGTACAGGCTTTTAGCCAGAAATTGAAAGGGGCCATCCTGAAGATATTTCCCATCATATATTTCTAAAGGATTGGGTGCAATTTTCATGAAGTTGGTGTCCACAGGATGCCTGGACACCCTGCTGGCTAAAAGCTTGATGGTATATTTTAAATGATAAAATTAAATATGGAATTCTTTTATTTTAGAGGATATGGCTTTGTGAGGTTCACGGATGAGATGGAACACAGACAGGCCATGATAGACATGCAAGGTGCTGTGGGGTGTGGTACAAAACCACTGAGAGTCAGTGCTGCAACACCCAAAAGGTACAGAACTTGAGATTGTATTCTGACTTACACTGTATGCTTTTAGAGTTCCAAATGATTTGAATGTCTGATATGATTTGGGATTTTCCAAAGAAATGCAACTTTAATATCTTTCTTAACCTTTTTACTCCCAGATTCAGTTATGAAGACATGTTATGTACCGTTGTTATTTTTTAGTTTATTAACAAAATCTTATGGTGTGACCATTCAAATGAAACCTCCTCGGCATCACTTTTAAATGGTACCATTTGTTTTTCAACATTTTGCAAAATGAAATTTAGAATTTTTCTTGAATTTTGACTTTTGGCACTCTTGGGAGTTAAAGGGTTAACTCACACTCAAACTGAAACTTAAAAGTTCCCTGGTCCCCAAACTAAAGTGCTTTGCATTGTTTGTACAAGGCCTCAAACTACTACGGCAACCCCTGTCTCGGCATACAGCACTGCCAATGCAGCAAACCAGCAATACATGCAGCAGTATCAGCAGTACCAGCAATACCTAGCAGCATGGCAAGGCTACCAGCATCAACAACAACAGCATCATCTTCAACAGCAGCAGCAGCAGCAGCAGTATTATCAACACTACCAACATTATCAGCCATATGGACAGACAGCTTACCAACAGCAAACGGTAAAGTTTAATGCACAACACACTGTACCCAATTTTAATTTTAACAAAATTCTTAAGGTGGCTATTCGGATGAAAGCTGTTGAGAAGTACTTTCATGTGGTGCTGTTTATTATACTGCAGAAGGTGATTCTCACTTTTAATCAATCAATCAATCAATCAATCAATCAAGCAATCAATCAATCAATCAATCAATCAATCAACCAACCAACCAACCAACCAACCAACTAATCAATCAATCAATCAATCAATCAATCAACCAACCAACCAATCAACCAACCAATCAACCAATCAATCAATCAATCCACCAATTAATGAATCAATCAGTCAGTCAATATAAAAAAAGAGTCAATCATTTTATTGCCAATTGAGACTAACAAGGATTTCTAAGAGCCTTGCAACTATCTCTACTGTTTAGTTATGTCATAGCTCAATAGTTGGACAGACAAGGCTACAGACATGTTTCCTAATTACTTGAGAACTACACTGCCTTGTCAATTTCATGTACGGCAGTGGGGTTAAAGTTAGATACACTAGAAAAGTGCACCAGGGTGAAAATCTTTTTTATTTTGGCAAGTAGAATTGATTACAGAATTACAGTTCTATTTGCCAAAAAATGGATTTTCATTTGTTTGGTCTAAACTTAAAAAAAAAAAAACATTAAATTACAGTGTGGGGCATGAATCAAAACTGTATAGAATGCAAATTGGACAGAGGGTCAAATATGAAGGGGAAGGCAAGTGACAGAATAGTCGCTTCTGGCTAGGAAAAGAAATGTTTATCAGATACCGTCTTCCTCTCCACAGAGTTACGAGGAGCCCGCTGTAACAGTGGATAACACAGCAGAAGGTAATAAAGGTTATATTCAGCAAACATCTTGGGAAGTTCATGTTTAAAGTATTGCTATGCTAACTGCCTTGATAAAAGTCATCTTGACCTTCAGTATACAGTATACTTCTGTGGCCTGCATGGTAGGTGCTAAAAGGGATAGGGGAAGGCAGGATTTTGGGCATCCACGAAGTGTGTGAAGAGAGCACAGAGCACTAAGGTCTTTCTCCCTCCTTTTGTACTCCACACTCTCTCCACGTGCTTTGCATGCGCCCAAAGTCTCCCCTTTCTCTCTCCACGTGCTTTGCATGCGCCCAAAGTCTCCCCTTTCTCTCTCCACGTGCTTTGCATGCGCCCAAAGTCTCCCCTTTCTCTCTCCACGTGCTTTGCATGCGCCCAAAGTCTCCCCTTTCTCTCTCCTTTTGTGCTTTGCATGCGCCCAAAGTCTCCCCTTTCTCTCTCCTTTTGTGCTTTGCATGCGCCCAAAGTCTCCCCTTTCTCTCTCCTTTTGTGCTTTGCATGCGCCCAAAGTCTCCCCTTTCTCTCTCCTTTTGTGCTTTGCATGCGCCCAAAGTCTCCCCTTTCTCTCTCCTTTTGTGCTTTGCATGCACCCAAAGTCTCCCCTTTCTCTCTCCTTTTGTGCTTTGCATGCGCCCAAAGTCTCCCCTTTCTCTCTCCTTTTGTGCTTTGCATGCGCCCAAAGTCTCCCCTTTCTCTCTCCTTTTGTGCTTTGCATGCGCCCAAAGTCTCCCCTTTCTCTCTCCTTTTGTGCTTTGCATGCGCCCAAAGTCTCCCCTTTCTCCCTCCTTTTGTGCTTTGCATGCGCCCAAAGTCTCCCCTTTCTCTCTCCTTTTGTGCTTTGCATGCGCCCAAAGTCTCCCCTTTCTCTCTCCTTTTGTGCTTTGCATGCGCCCAAAGTCTCCCCTTTCTCCCTCCTTTTGTGCTTTGCATGCGCCCAAAGTCTCCCCTTTCTCTCTCCTTTTGTGCTTTGCATGCGCCCAAAGTCTCCCCTTTCTCCCTTCCTTTTGTGCTTTGCATGCGCCCAAAGTCTCCCCTTTCTCTCTCCTTTTGTGCTTTGCATGCGCCCAAAGTCTCCCCTTTCTCTCTCCTTTTGTGCTTTGCATGCGCCCAAAGTCTCCCCTGTCTCTCTCCTTTTGTGCTTTGCATGCGCCCAAAGTCTCCCCTTTCTCTCTCCTTTCTAGCATCTGCTATGCAAGCTACCTTAGGTGTGGCTAAAATAACATTCACAGGTCCCATTACAAGAGGGTCATGAGCTAGGGTTTGGGCTTAAATGCTAAATAAAATTGTTTAGTTTTGCGTGCGGACATGATTTTGTACATCAATTCTTGTTCTATGCTTGAAGTAGTTCTAGTGTGGCAAAACAAAAAACAATGTCAAAGTTTTGGACATTAAAAAAGCCATTTCATTGCAGCCTTGTGCAAGCGATCATACCAAAGAAAAAAAAAAACTGAAAACAAGTTGTGGTCACTTGCAATTACTTCAATGCGTTTGGTGGTCAAACAGTAAAAAACATGGGCCTACTAGAGGACAAATTTGAGCTCCATCAAAGTTATCGGAAGTCAACGCAAACTCTCGCAAGTCTTGGCCAAACCGAACCGCAAATATCCATCTTGCGATAGCCTTGCATTCCCGTTTGGCCAAGAAAAAAATCTGGATTAACGACTGTACTCACAATGTTTGACTTAATTTAGATTTTTAGCCAATACCCCCACTCGTGCTCTCTAACACGAAGCTCTCCAATTGCCTAGAGTGTAGTCCCTGTGCTAAATAAAGGGTGTCCCTGTTTCATGTTGGGCTATTTACGTAGGTTTCACTAAATCGAACAATACACCAAAACGCTTTTTTATTCTATCCTTCTAGATCCCAATCCACCTCTGAACATCACAGAAGAAAACAAAAACATAATTTCAAACGAAGCTGTAAGTTCACCAAATTTTCTTTTCTTTAAGTTATCTAGTATGAAAACTCTTGCCACCAAAGATTACTGTAATCGCAAAAAGACTCTTCTTTATTTCATTCGGCATCAAAAATAGTTAGAACTAAAGGCAAATTATTTGTTATTGGTGAAAGTAGAGGAGAAGTTCTTGGAATTTAAAGTAACATTAAAATATTCATTTTTGCTTAGTACCGTATTTGAAAACCTCTAGATGCCTCGAGATTGGAAGCAATTGATTGGTTAATATATTTATCTTGATTTTCCAAATATGGCTGTAACAACTTCTTAGCAAATTGAATAATCGGAAGCTTGTTTTGAAGCGTACAAGAGACAGTTGCACGTTTCAACCCATTTATTGGGGGGGGGGGGGGGGGGGGGGGTTTGAACACCTTAATAACGTTCCACACCATAGGAGTGGACGGCAAGTGCCGTGGTCGCGAGCTTCTACTGTTTATGTTGTAGGGGAGCAGGGATGGCGCGCAGTGGTGAGAGCGCTCACCTCCCACCAATGTGGCCCGGGTTCAATTCCCGGACTCGGCGTCATATGTAGGCTGTGTTTGTTGTTAGTTCTCGTCCTTGCTCCGAGTGTTTTTTTCTCCTGGTACTCTGGTTTTTCCTCCCTTCTCAAAAACTAACATTTCTAAATTCCAATTCGACCAGGGATTTTAAGAGGGCTACCCTAATTATCCTAAAATTGGCTTGGTGTCACCCTCTTTAAAAATTGTTATTTAATTTTGTACGTGGTGGTTCTAATTTTTGAGTCTGTGGTTGAAATCCTGTACTTTCTGTTGTGCTGTTCAGAGCGTCTAAATGAGTTGGTGGCTTTTATGGTTAAAAGTTTGGCATTTTTATAGCTAACTTTGAATTTCTTCCCGTTACGGTAACATTTTTGACGCCTAACGGTTAAATTTTTTCAATTTTTACACCTATTCGCTAACGACTAAATTTTGGGCCGTTTTACGGATGACGGTTAACCCCATTGAGACCCTCTGTTCAGTGTGGTTCTACCAAAAGAAAAATTGAGAAATATTTTTAGTTCTCGCCAGCATTTTATTCTATAGGTTTAAACTTCTACATCTTGCCTTCTTTTTTCGACAGGAGTTTTACTACGAAATGGAGCAATCAAGATGGCAACCGGTAGAAACGCTTAGTTCAGGACCTAAAACTGTTCCTGCGTAGCGTTTGATATTCTTAGTTAGTCTTCTTAATTTAGGAAACTTAACTTATTCTCCAACTTGACTGTTAGCTTCTTTTCTTTGCATTAAAAGGCGATTCGAAAAAAAAAATGGATGTCTTGATTTAACTTCGCTCAATCGAAATAAAACCGTCATGAATCGATCATTTTCATCTGAAAACCTCAACACTAGACCTCGCTATGATTTGCTATATGATTGACTCGAAAGTGTTTAAGACGTTTTCGTTTTGGCAGGGTGGATAAAACGGCCATTGAAGTTGTTTTTTTTTTTTAACACAAAGGCGCACTATTTATACTCAAGGAGCGCAAAGCATTACTGCTACTACAAGCGTGCACAATCACGGGGGAATGCGAAGAGATTACTTAAACTTCCGCTATGACCTTTTTAATTATGCAGTGAGAATAGTAATTATTTCAATTCACTTCAATAAATGTAGTACTTGATGTATATTTCAATTCACATATGCATTTTTTTTAGTTTGAGTCAGATTTTTGGTTCTCCGAAATTTTAAATTTTGCAGAAATACAAATCAGATGGTCTCGAAGGTAATAGTCAAACCCCTCTATAGTTCGCCTTTGTGTTTAAACGCTTTTGATTGAGGGCAAATAATTATGAACCCACTTAACACCACACCCTTTGAGGTGACACGATGTCTACTATTACATAGCTTGTATGGCAAAGTCTCCCTGTAAGACGTATTCTCTACTCTTGGATTGCACTCTTATCAAAGAAGCTCGCTTAAAAAATAAGATTTATTTACAACTAAATATTATAACTTGCAGAATAAAGCTCTTAAATCTTATTAACATTATTTACTCCTGTATTAAGTCAAGTATGTACATCCTTTTTTAAATATGGACCGACGTAAAATTCGTTTCAATGTTACAACTAGTTGATAACACAACAGGGCGACAGGAATGACACAAACATTTGAAAATGGAAATGTTTGCTTCGAAAAAAATTGATACAAACGACGATTTTCTTTATCTTAAAAAACATATTTTGCCTTCTGAAAACTTTTAGTTAATGTATAACTGTATCAAAACATTTAAATCTGAATGCCACGTACAATGTTACTATGAACTGGAAAGGGTTTACGTTCCACTTCTAGCTGATTCTGATGTCAACAGAATCGTATGTCGTGGTGTCCTTGTATACAATAATTAGCCTAGTTTTAACAGCGCATCCCCATTAAACCCGATGGAAGTTGATGGCGAAACAGGAGGTCGAATGCCAGTGAATGGTTAATTATTTACAAGACTGACACGGATTAAAATAAAAACTCATTTCTGTGGCCGGCTAAAGGGGCCTTCAGGGCAATTTGTTTGAAAACTTAATCTATAATTCTCTGATATCGCATGTGATACTTATCAGAGTTGTGCTCACAGCGTATGCATTAAATCGTGGTTAATGATTTCACTTTAAAATTGAAGTTTTTATATCTTACGTTGACAAAGACTAACCACTTCAAAAAGCTCTTGACTTTGCCCCTTAATAGTAAGATGCCCTGATAGTCCAATGGCTATTTCCGACGAGCCCGATCCACTTGTTCGAAACTGGATAATAAATAATCTTGATGGTACTCGCACGTGGTAGGAACACAATATAAATATGGAATTTCATAAAATAATCGAGATCCTTCAACAGGTGATAAAACACCACTGTTTATAAAATAAAAATTAAAACTATGAAGTTGAAAATTTTGTTAAAAGCTCATGAAATCCCTTACATTTTCCATGTCAGTTGGTAATAAATACTTCATACATCAAAATATTTCAGAGGGAGATAAATCCTGTATTGTGACTGTGACTTCAGATGATAAATTCATAGTTATATCGAGTTTCATAAATCGAAACGCTTTTCTGAGGGAGACAAATCGCGTATTTTGGCCACCTCTTCAGATGATCTCACCATATGACGGTCCACGTACTCGTCAACGTTTAGCAAATAAACTCCTGGGATACGTTCATTCTTAAGCAAACGACGCCGCGCATGAGCAATCGCTCGACCCGAGTTGGCCGGTTCTGACCTCACCGAAGACGGCGAGTCAATACCGCTCTCCTTCGATGGATGTCTCCGTAAACTAAACATGGAGCCCAGTTCAAAATGCGACGTGCTGGAACCTCTCGGCATGTTGCCTTGAGTGCGTGCTTTGTGTGCAAGGCCCTGTTCTCGAAGAATTTGACGCGAAGCTGCATCCTTTGGAAGAGATGGGATTTCAGTTGTTATGCGCGAGACGTCTGCAAGACTGAAGTGTTCTGTGCGTTCATCCATACCATTGGCTGTTGACGTCCGAGGATGATCGACGTTTGGATGCGTGTAGTCGAAACTTAATTTACGAAGCCACTCCAGGTCAACGTTTGAGGTATGTGATGACGGTGCTTTATCTACTGTGCTCAGTTGGATCTTCTTGATTTCCTCGTTATAGAGTCCCCCGCCTACAGCCTGTCTTTGGCGATTACTCTGCCGCTTTGTCACTGGCAGCGCACCGCCACTCACCGATATCTGCTTCAATTCTTCTTCCAATTTAAGCTCCCAATCTTCCTCAAAGTTTTCAAAGGCATTTATGGAATGGGTACCATAGAGGTCAAGATCAGAATCATAATCGTCTTCTAGTTCAATTTCCCAAGAACCCGAGCCGTTTGCAATACCAAGATCGATATCCGAATCGTCAGAGCTGAGGTCTAGCCTAGGAACTTGGACTTCTGCGCGCTTTGTTTTAGTTTGGTCTCTTTTCTTGCTAGATGATCGCTTAGAGTTTTTGTACGACCAAAGTTCGCTGGAGCTAGGAACAGAAGGACGATCTGGAGCTTGCTTTTCACCACGTAAAGAAAAATCACCGTACTGTTTGTATACAGTCATCGAATCCTTGGATACTGGATTAGTGGTCTGACTGTAAGATCCAGGAGCGTATCCTTTCCTGTCGATTGGTTTTTCGGACTCTTTCTTGTTAGGGTGTAGTTGTTTTACATGGCCACTTGTCAGTGGGAAACGGGAAGGTGGTTTTGCATCTCCAAACGTCTTTCGCTCGGGTGGTCTGGGAGAACGTTCCCACAATAGGATGTTGTCAACTTCATCCCGTCTCTTGCTTTCGTCCAAGATCTCTTTCTCTCTCTTTAGCTGGATTTCTTTTTCTTTCATCCTTCCAATCCATTTTCTCTCCAGATCCCGTCTTTGAGAGGACAGCTCGCTCTCCAATTTTTCTTTCTCCTTCATCTCTTTTTCAAGGAACCGCTTCTCCTTGGAGTGCCTTTCTAATACGAGTTTCTCTCGCGTGATCCTCGCATTAAGGTCTTCCACCTGTTGGCGTTTTAACGCCAGTAGTTCCTTTTCTCGCCTGAGGTTCTCTTCGATAATACTCTCGTAACACTTGGACCTTGCGCTGTCCGAGTTACTGCTGTTGTGCGAACTGTTGATTCCAGCTAGTTGTCTGGAGATTTTCTCCTCCACGATTCTATGCTTTTCTCTAAGCTGCCATAGTCTTTGCACCAGCACTCGGCGTTGTTGTTCCAAATGATCTTGTTGACTGTGCAGCATTTCCTGAAGCCTGTGATCTGTAAACTCGGTAGACTCCACCATTCTCTTGATTTCACTGATCATGTTCTCAGTCTCTTGAACGTGGTTTTTGATATCCTCCTCTTGTTTCGCTTTGTTATCTCTCAATTCCTGAAGCATTTCGACCAAGGCGTCCCTGTTAAGATGCTTGTCAGTTGATAAAGAGACCGACATAACACTTGTGTTGTTTAACGACGTCTTGCTGGCGTCCCCGAGCACTCCGAATTTTGTTTTCAAATCAAGGATTTCTTGTCTCAGTTTTAACTCAAGAGTGTTTTTCTCTTTCACCAACTGCTCCATCAATTTGATGAGTTGTAACACATGGGAGCCGTCACTTAATGTTTGCGAGTCGCCAACGCCATTAGCAAACGTATATCCATTCATAAGTTTCTTCAGTCTTTCATTTTCCCTCTTGAGCCTTTCGTTTTCCATCTGCAGCTGCTCAATGGTCTTCTGACCTGCAGCTGTGTACTTTCCTCTGGATTTCTCAATTTCTTCGCGCAGTTTACGGTAGAGATCTGAATTCTCCCGACGGAGTTGTGACAGTTCTTCGTTGGTCTTATTCAGCCCTTTTTGCTGATTGAGTGCTTCATTCTTACAAGCGTCGATGCGATCAAGAAGACTTTTAACATCTCTCTGAAGGTCTTTTATCTCTAGATCTTTCTGTTTTAAGAGTTCTTGATATTCTAGAATCTGCGACTTATACTGCAGCTCAAGTGTTCTCTTAAATTCTTCCATCTCTTCTTGTTTTTCACGCAAAAGACGCTGAAATTTGTGGTCGAATTCTGTTCGTAACGTCGCGATATCTTTCATGTGTTCCTCAGTCAGCGTTTTTGACGCATTTTCTTGCTTGACCAAGTCTTCCAGTTTCTCCATGAGTCTACTAAATTCTTCAGAATGTTTCTTGTTGATGCGATCTTCTCGTTGTTTAAATTGCTTTTCCAGTTCGGTCTTTGTAAAGTCCATTTCCTGTTGGTGCGCGTTAATTGCGCGTTCCATCTCTTCCTTTAGACTTTGAACTTGGTCATTAAGCTCGTTGTTTTCAACTTTTAAAGACGCTAACATAACTTCGTAGCCAACCTTTGTGTTTTCTGTCTCTTCTCTCTGTTGAAACGTCCCTCTCTCGGCTGACAACGTTTCAACTCGAGATGATAACTGAACCATTTCAACGCCCATCTGTTCTTTCAATTTTTCCAACTCTTGAATTTTTTTTTGTAGCTGTTCTTGAAGGATCTTTATTTCCGCTTCCTGCTGTGTCGTATACTTTTCCTTGAGAACACCCAGCTCAAGTTGAGATTCGTCGAGTTTAAATTTTAATTCCTCTATTTCTGCTGCATTTTCCCCTTTCGTCGCTTCTAGCTCCTGAATTCGTTCCTGCATAGTTTCATTTAGCAGCTCTATTTGCTTCTTGTGTTCACTTTCTAGAGAGTCTCTCTGGGACCGTATCTCTTTGTCATGTTGGCTTTGGAGATCCGCTTGAAAAGCACTCTCGAAAGTTAACTGGTCTTTTAGCGTTTCAATCTCCTTTTCGTATTCGTCTTTAATCTGCTCCTTCTCTTGTTTTACCACTTCAACTTCTTGGACAGCATTCTTCAGTTGCGTGTGATGTTGTTCCAACAATCTCGATTCCAACTCATTCAAATCCACCTTGTGCTGCTCAACCAGTGATCGTTTCTCGTTCTTGACCTCATCACGTTCTTTATTAGCGTTACTCACTTTCATTTCCAAACCAATTTTCTCTTTTTCAAAGTTCGTTTCCAGTACTTCTAAATGAGCCTCGTGTTTGGTCGCTTGTTCCGTCATAAGGACATCGTGTTCTTCGTCTTTCAGTTGATTCAACTGCTCAAGATTTTCTACCATACCTTTCAAGGATTCAACTTCTGCTTCTATCTCTTCGCGACTGGCACGTTGCTCTTCTTCCATTTTGGCGAAGATATTTTCGTAATTTTTCTTCAGCTGCTCCTTGTTTTCTTCGTACTCTTGCTTCAGGTCGTTCCGAATGCGTTCTAAACTCTGCACATATTCCGAACTCTGGTTTTGCATCATTGCTCGCATTTCTTTCTCCAGTCTGGATGCCTTTTCTTTTTCTTGGTCGAGCTTAGTTGTAACCACATTGATGGTCTCCTCGTGTGCTGTTATGGTGCTCTCCTTGTCCAGAACAATACCATCCAATTCTTGCAATTTTGTCACGTGATTGTTCAGTTCTTCTTTCTGTTCCTGTAATGTTTGTTTGATGGCAGCGCTTCCATTCTTCTCAGACAGCAACTCATCTTCCAATATTTTTTTTTTCGCGTCAAACTCATCTACAAGTCTTTGTTTATCAGCATATACTTCTTCAATCTCTCCTTTCAGTTTTAATCTCTCACTGCCCAGTTCCTCTAACAGATCAGCAATCCTCTGTTCCAAGGCCTCCTTCGACTCAGCTTCACTAGTAAGCGTTCTTTCTAGACCGTGAATAGACGAACCATGTTCCTCGATCAATCGTTTATTTGCATCTCGAAGCTCTGTCACCTCTTTCTCTAATTCTTCTTGTTTGGCTGCAAACTTCCCACTCGTATCTTTCAAGTTTTCCTCCGCGCTGCTAGCCCTCTCGGATGCCTCTTCTAATGCATCGACCAGAGCTTCAATTTTTTCGTCGTACATGTGGACGACTGCCTGCTTTGCAGTATCCAGGTGTTTCACCATGGTTTTCAATTTCTCGTTTTCGCCAGACACATTGCTTAGTTGTTCTTTAAGGGCTTCTTTTTCACTCTCCATTGATAGGACGTTTTGTTGATGATCCTTTTCATTTTCGTCAAGTCGGGCAAATAATTGTTGGCGTTCTTCTTCTGACTTCTTCTGTTCTTCCTTCAACCTGACGGCTTCTTCTTTCGTAGTGTTGAGCTCAATTTCTAATGACTCGATTTTCTCCCTCTGCTCTTTCAGTGATTGCTCCTTTTCTTTCTCATTTTCGCCATCAGTTTTGTCTTTCCCTTCTACCCTAGTTTCTAACTTAGAAATCTTTTCTTGAAGACTGCGCACTTTCTCTTCATATTCCGCCACAACCCGCTCCAATTTTGCTGCGTGCTCTTTGGTCATTTGCTCCTCCGTTTCGGTCAATTTCTCTTCTATTTCTTTCAACCTTTCAATTTCTTCTGCGAGCACACTGCTCTCCTCTTGCGAGGAGCTTAGCTTTCTGTTCAGGTCATCATTTAACTTCATCAAATCCTTTATTCTGATTTTCTCAGCGACGAGTTCTTCGTACAGCACCCTAAGCTTGCCTTCGTATTCGTCTTTGAGTCGTTGCCTCTTTGCAGCCGAATCCTTTGAAAGTTGTTCTCGTTTCTTGGCGATCTGTTCCTCGAGTTCCTCTTTTAAACTCTCGAGCTCTTTCTCGTGTTGGCTTAAAAGAACACCAAACTTGTTGTGTCCCTCGTCTTCTAGCTCTTGTATTATGCTCTTCTGCTCCTCAGACAGTTTTTTCAGAGCCTCGATTTCTTCCAAGTATTTTGATCTGTTCTCTTCAGATTCAACAGTATTTGAAGCACTACGGAGCGTTTCAAGTTCGTTTTGAAGCTGTGCAATTTCTTGCGAAGAACCATAATTAACATCTTGAAGTTCCTTTATCTTCCCCGTGAGGAAGTCCATCTCCTCTTTCATTTTTGAAACCTCGAACTCGTAGTTCTCTTTTTCTCTCTCCAGCTTTCGTAGCTGCTCCACTTCGGCGCTTAAATTTCGCAAGATGTTTAATTCCGACATCAGGCTTTCCACATCTGTTGCATGTTGTTCATCAGTGATTTTCTTCGCTCCTTCCAGACGTTCATAATGTTCCTGTGAAGCCTTCAGTTCTTTCTCCAGTTGTTGTATGCGTTCTTCCAAACATTGTTTTTCGTTGTCAAACAGTTCCTGGTCTCTTTCACGACGTTCAGAGGATCCCTTTTGCAGCATAGAAATTTCCATCGAGTGTTCATCTGTAGCTTTTCTAAAAGCCAATTCTAGATCTAAATGCTTGGTCTGAAGCTGATCAAATTGTTTGCGTAGCTTATGCAATTCTTCCTCAAGATTTTGCCGTTCGTTTGTCACATCAAGCAACTGTTGTTCTCGACTTTGTGCATCGTTGCTTTTCCCTTCTAGTTTGGATCTCAAGGCATCTATCTCTTCGCTGTGTTTGTTATCAGAAGCCCTCTTTGCCTCTTGCAATTCGTAACAATTGTGTTTAGAATCTTCCAAGTCTCTCTCCAGATCTGTAATTTTAACTTTAAAGCCTTCCAGCTCTTCAGCGTACTTATTGTCCATCTCTTGCTTCTGCTCTAGCTCTGCATACGCGTTCTTCACTGACTCCAAATCCTGTGTAAGTTCTGAGATAGTCGTTGAAAGTTTGTGTTTCTCATCTTCAAGGTTATTCACTTCGGCGTTTCTTGACTCTATCTCAGCTCTCAGTATGGCTGTAGTTGACTTCAAGTCATTTGTCTCAGATTCATACTTCTCTAACAACATCCTTTTCTCCTCCTCAAGGCTCGCTGCTTTCTTGATGTAAACGTTAACTTCTTCTTGCAGGGTTTTGATTTCCCCTTCTTCCATGTCTTCGTATTTTTTCTTCATATTAGTAAGTTGTGCTTCGTAGTTCTCCATTAACGACTTTTTCCCATCTTGCAGCTCCTGGAGCTTGTTCTTATACAAGTCAAGCTCACTTTTGAGTGTTGTCAAGTTTTCTTCTTCCATACTTTTATCTTCCTTGTAGCGTCCTTCAACTTCACTCATCTTGCTCTTTAGCTCTGAGAGATCGCGTTCGTATTTTTCCGACAGCGACTGATTTTCTTTTTCCAATTCAAAACACTTATCTTTGTATGGTTGCAGCTCCTCTTTCACTTCTGAAAGCTGTCTCTCAAATTCCTCTTTCTGCTGTGCTTCAAACTGCATCTTCTCTTGCATAAGCACCTCTCTGCTCCGTTGCTGAACTTCATCCATTTGAACCATGATGTCTGACACTTGTCGCTCGTATTTATCTTTGAGAGTTTTGTTACTTTCTGCCAACTCGGATCGCGTCTTTCCTATGTCTTCTTCGTACAGCGTTCTCCAGTGTTGTTCAACTTTGTTCACCTTCTCTGTCAGTTCGCTTTGGTATCTCTCCTTTAGCTCGTTAGACTTTTTCTCTACCAATGCCTTACACTGTCGTCGCATCTCTTCCTCGATCATTTTCAATTCCTGCTGCTTCTCAGCCTTGAAAGCTTGTACCTGTGCCTCCACAGCGTCCATTTGCCGCTGGTATTCAACAACTTTGTCTTTCTCCGCGCGCAGCTCTTGCTCCAAGCTCGTTATTTTGGAACGGCACTCTTCCTTTATAACAATCACCTGTTGCTCTGTGGTGTCCTGCTGGATGACTGATCTGCGGCGTTCTTCGGAAAGCTCTCGTAGTTTTCCCAATAGTTCGGCCACCTCTTGGGAGTGACTCTCCCTGAGGGCTTGAATCTGATCTTCCATATCAGCCGTGACTTGATCGAGATCGTTTTGGTATTGACTCTTCAGCTGGCGTTGAAGACCCGCGATCCTTTCCTCGTACTCGTTCTTCTGCCGCTCTAACTGCTGCTCCCAGTCCTCTTCCATTTTACTGAGACTGTCATCCAGTTCACCTTGGTACTCCTCACTAAGTCTCTTTGCGACCTGCTCAATTTGTTGCTGGTAGTGTGCATGTAGCTCAGTGCGCAGTGCTTCCATACCAGATGTGTCACCTTGTCCATCATGGCTCACAACAATCACCGACTTCACATTTCGGGTACCGTTTTCTTGAGTCGAAACATTTTCAAGCTCACCGTTATCCATTCTAGCATTCTCGTTGTGACCAGTGTTAATTTTTGCATAGTTCATCTTTTCCTGACGCAGCATTTCTTCAAGTTCTTCCACTTTAGAATGGGATTTTTCCAATTTTGTAATCAAATCGTCCAGCTCCACCTGATGTTGATGTGTAAGGCGATCTTTCACTGCCATGATCTCAACTCGATACTTGGTTCGCTCCTGTTCCAGAAGACTTTCCATGTCGGCATTCTCGAGTTTGCCATCTCTGACCTCTGTACCATTTTCCAGCTTATTCTGTTCTGCTTTTTTACGAGACCCACTGCTGCTCGAACCGTCACTATATTCCCCTCCAGTGCTTTCCTCGTGCTTCTCTATCCGGGCTCTCAACTCCTCCAGTTCTTTCTCGTACTGGCCTCTAACCTCATTAAGTCGCTCCTCGATCATTTTCTCCAAATCCACCTCACGACCTCCTAACTGAACACGAAGTTTTTCAGTTTCTTCTTCGTGTTTGTCAAGCTCATTTTCTAATTCCAGTTGCGCTTCGAGTAACTTCTTCTGCAGGCTGCCGATGTGGTAATTCTTGTCCTCAATTGTGGTCCGTAACTTTTGAATCTCCTTTTCAAACTCTGCCTTTAGCTTTAAAAACGTAGGATCTTCTGCAGTATCTTGAGACGACGGTGTGCGATTCAAGTGCTCGGAGAAGCTTGATGATAAAACCACAAGCTCTTGTGCGTGTTCAGCATTCAGTAGCTCTTTGTCTTTGATCAGTTCCTCGATCTGAGCTTCTAGTGTTTGGACTTCTTGTCTAAAGGCATCTCTTTCTTCAACAACCTAAAGAAGACGAAGACATGGTTGTTTAGCGTTAAGGTATGTTTTGAAAACATCAAATTATCTAGCCTTCCCAACAGGCAACTCTGGTGTCTGCGGCAAAAACATAGGCGAGGATAGAGTGGAGAGCTGAGGCGAGCAAGAAGCGGAGTTCACTTTTGTCTCCCCTCATGCCCCCATCCCTGCTCAGTCGCATTTTTGTACTCTTAAGCAGTCTCTCCAGAATACTAATATTCTATTAGAGCTATATTTTGAAAAGATTCTAATTAAAGATGACTCACCTTGTGTCTAGATCTGGTGATGTCTATTGCTATTTGCATGTTCCTAGAGTTATTTGGAGGCCGTTTTGGTGAGTTTTAATTTCGAGTTTTAGAAACAATGTTATGTACGAATCAAACAAACAGCACTAGACACAACACCAGACACAAGGTAAGTCATCTTTTGTCCTGATTTATGCAAATGACACCTGATGTTTTGTAGTACCACTAATGAGACTGTAAACTGGCTGACCTTTTGAAATCCTCTGAGTTTCAGTTTCAGTTTTGAAATCTTTTTCTCCATATGAGCAGGTCCAGTAGATCCAGAGGACTCCTCTGAGTGTTCCTCTTCAGTAGACATCAATCCCCCACTGTCACTGTCATCCATGATCAATTATGCAGCTGTTGCTAACTAGGAATATAAGAAAAGCAAGAGTATTTGTGATTACAGTGTTGAGAGGATAAAGGGGGCTCTGAATTGCATTACAAATTTCATTTCCCACCATCTCCTTTCTCACCTACACATAAACTTCATGTCCCCTTTTCCCCTTAGTTGCTGGTACAACCACACCCCTCCCCCTCCCCCATGGGTCATAAAGAATTTGATCCTAGTAACATAACATGAACAAAAACACTAGAATGTAACAAGGTCTAGTGCCAAATATTGTGGAATAGATCTAGCACAGTCACATGCAAATGTACTGTTGGCAGTATTCTCTCAATCCCCGAATGCACTCATAAAGATATACCACCACCATGGTGCAAGGGTGGGGGCTTGCAACCCCTCCCTTGGTTTTTTGCAGTGTTACAGTATTTTGCCTCTAATAGATAGCTCGTCTTGTAAAAATTATGGGTTATAGCACTGCTGGGGGTCCGTGACATCATCCAAAATGGCCCTCAATATGGCTCCCATCTTGGATTTTACTGAAAATTCAAATTTATCTGAAAATTGCACATTTTTTGCTAGAGTTGTCAAATTTTTGCTATTTTTGGTAGCATTTTATAAAAAAAGATGAAAAACACCATTTTTACTCAAAAAAATGGCTGACCTCATGCTACTTACGACATCATATCTCGTTACCATAGCAACAGATTGTCACCAAACTTTCAAAAAAATGTCTCAAGGATAAATGAACAGCTACTGAAGACAGCATGATCTAACAACAAATGCTCTTGCAGAGTGTTCATTAGGCATCGGAAATCGGAGAATTCTCCGGCTATTACGCAGAATTCTCAGGCGAAATGTTGATGGCAATATGTAATATTCTCCTGTTACTTTACACTATTCTCCTGCTACTACAATTCTTAATGAAAACCCTGCTCTTGAAAAAATTGGAGAAAAACCTCAAGGGTTGTACGTGTTAGGGTTAAGGCTTCTTTTCAGTAGCGACTGAGTTGGAGTCACAAGAGCTCTTCATCCTGGTGAAAATTAAATGACTAAGTCAAAAGCATAGTAATTTTGTTGTAAGCTCAAAGGAATTGGAGTCGCAAGAATCAGAAGGGTTCTATTTTCTTCTGATTGTGTTATGAATCTGTCAACTAGTGAATACTAGATTGTCATAATCACAAGCAGAAGTGGAAGAAATTTATACCGGTACCAATCACAATGCCTATTCTCTTGTCCTCTGAGATTTCTGCTTACAACATCAACAATTTCGTTTTCACAAGATTGTAGTTGGTGAAATCATTAAAGCTCTATGCTTCTGACTTCTATGCTGACTTTGACTCCATTGCTTGTGAAAACCAGCCTTAAGATAATTCAGTAAAAAATGTATTGAAAGGACTCCAGGCATGCATACTAGCATGCAGTAAATACCTGTGATAGTTTACTGATACTGCTGGTAGATGTTCTAATATGCCAGAACAATTTCCCAGGTAAGCGCATACTGTGACAGTTACTCAGATGCAGGCATGCCAGCAGCAAATGAGAACCAGACTTGCCACAAATAGGCCATTTCCAAGTTGCCTTTAGCCTCTCTATCAAAGCAATGCTAGGTGCGAAACCTTTCATATGAAAATGAGTGAATGAAAACTCGTTTTCATATGAAATGTTTTGCACCTAGCCTCACTTTGACAGTGAGGTGTAACGCAACTCGGAAATGGCCTATTACCACAGGGTATTCTCTATTTTCGAATTGACCATAATACACTTTGTTTGCCCAAATTTTGCATAAACTATTGTTTTGAAATGCTCTTGGGAATATGCAGTCCTCCCAAGAGCATTTAAAAACAATAGTTTATGCAAAATTTGGGGGGCAAACAAAGTGTATCATGGGCAATTCGAAAATAGAGAATGAGTGATATTCAGGTCAGAGAGAAATTATAATATTGCAAATTAAAAGCTAAAACAGATGTAGATGCATAAAATTATGGACTGCTCAGTTCAACCTACATACTAATAATGAATTGCTTACATCGAAATGTAAGCATATACTGTATGTTAAAATGAATCACACAACATAATTTGTGATGTATTTCAAAATTTGACGTTATTGGTTAATGCCTAGGCTTTGAGCGTGTGCTTTTTTCCTGAAAATCCCCTGGTAATTGAGCCTTAAGTTATGCCACCCCCCCCCCCCCCCCCCCTCTCCACTGAGCCCTTCAATAATTATTACATTTTGACAAAAGTCAGTGAAAATGTTTTAGAATAAAAATAAAATTATAATCGCATGAAACTCACATCTCTGCATGGATGCCAGCGGTGACCATGTTACATGTATATAAATATATATGAATTTTGGTCTCTTCAGGATCAAGTGAGCTATTTATAACTTAAGAAGGTGTGTGTATTGGGCAGGTGTCTGTAAGGAGAGTTTCGACTGTACAGACCAAAATTCATATAAACCCTACCTCATGGACACCTCCATAATATGGACAGTTTGGTCTGACCCTTTGGTGTCCACTATTATTAAGGTGGCTCGACTGTACTGCAGTAATTGTATGAAACATGATATATACCCAGTAATAGGGTTCAATAGCAATGCAAACAAATCATTATAAATTGGCC
Source organism: Cladopsammia gracilis (assembly GCA_022457155.1). Taxonomy (NCBI): domain Eukaryota; kingdom Metazoa; phylum Cnidaria; class Anthozoa; order Scleractinia; family Dendrophylliidae; genus Cladopsammia; species Cladopsammia gracilis. The sequence goes on along the minus strand of JAJGOT010000014.1, from coordinate 1,743,993 downwards.
TTAATTATTCTTTGAATAACCAGTTGGATATTTCTAAAGCAATATTAGTCCAGACCAAACTGGAACAAGAACAAGAAACAAAGACAAACTACAGATCCCCATGTGCAAGTCTATAAACTCTGGTCAGTGGACCTTTCATTGCACAGCATGGAATTATTTGCCGGAGGAGTTAAGGAACTCTGAAAGCGTAGAAAACTTTAAAAAGAAACTCCAGACAAGTTTTTAACTGATTGAATATTAATATTGAAATTAGAATTTTATCAGTAGTTTTATAGCTATTATTATTTTTTTTTTTTAAAAAAAAAAAGCGGTTTTATTGTAATTTAATGGCACTGAAAAGCCCTGAGGCTGCAAATGTGCTTACGTTTTTCTGACGTCAAAGTTTAAAGTGTTTATAATTTCACACAAAGATCAAGAGTGATGAATATTATATACAAACATGACATTTAAAAGTGACCAACGGAATATTCATATTTTTATAGGAAAATATTTTTCTAACAATCAGAGACCTTTGCTGAGCTAGACTATCGATGAAAGACAGGTCGACTGAACTTCTCTATATTGAAATATAATGTTCATGATGTACGTGTTGAAATACTACCGATGACCTCTCGTCGAAATTTACAATTCTATGAACAAAATGCTATGTTACGTCGCTACATGACTCCCAAGATGTTTTAGTATAAACAAAATGCATTTCAAAATATACATAACACGGTTTGGCGAGGTTAAAAATTAACGAATTTGAGCTGGAAGATGGATATATGCGATTTTTACACGTTATATTTCATCTGCTAAATGCATCTACCAAACATTGATAAAAATAGAAATAATATATTTGTTCTCAATTTGATCTATTATAATTGTTTATAGCGAAGTTCCGATATTTAAATTACAGCTATCAAACGTCATAGAAAATATTTTTTTCCTTGTACAAATTGTCGAAATCGCTTATCATAATGATTTTGTGAACAAATGTATCACACAGGACCGTGTATTAATTTTTTCGTTTCTCAAAGAACCAAAGTTTTACTAATAGAATAACAAACCTGTCGCAACATATTCTTGTCGTTCGTGAAATATATATCTTTTGTTAGAAGGGATTCTTTCGATCCCTGTGGGATTTCATTTCCTAATTGTAATAGCGAACCTATAATGAAGACATAAAATTGCTAACCACGGGCGCAAAATGTATTTCGCTGAATCAAAACACATGTGCAATATTTCAGGTAGCCCAATTTTCGTTTTCAACTTGTCGCTTTCGAGTCGACGTGGGTATATATAAACTGTGTAGATAAATATTTAATATTAAAATTCAAAGTCGATCGTTTATACTCTAAAATTCATTCGGTCAATTTCAGTCAGGGCTCTAGCTTACGGAAGTTCAATGTGTGAAATTGGATATGAAATCGGCCATTATCTCGAGGTGCCATGTTCTTGTTTTGAGGGAATGACGCGTTCCACATATGACAAGAAGACATTGCTGGTAATTTTCATGCCAACATTCTTATCCTAAATAGACTGGCCGGTTTGAAAACGTTTGGATACACCTTTTTAGAAAAAGATCAGAATTAAACGTTTAACAAACAACGCGTTCTGTGGATTAAAGGTTCGAATGAAACATCAGAACTGGCGATATTGGAACGCCGACAGGGAATCAAACGCAGTACATTTCAATGTTCCTCTAAAATAAACCTTCAACGTTCCCAAATGCAACACCTTGTCAATTTCACAGTTGAAATGTAAACAACTACCATGAGCCCGTTCTTACCTTTATTTCGCGGCTTATTCAGCTTTGTCTCGCTTCCCTAATCCCGTTTAGGGTCGAGTCGTAGCGGCATCTTTATAGCGCAGACCGGTAATGCCTTCCTCGAAACAACGTGGAGATAGATTACCATAGGATAGAATGCTATCGACAGATCTGGCGCGCGTTTTCGAAACTCGATGAGTTTACCTTGCCAGAGGTCGGATTATTGTTTAGATGCTTCTTCAGTCATGCTTTGATACCTGTTGAAATCCGCTTAGACCCGAAGCGTCGCCAATGAATATCAAAAGCACGCGAGATTTGACACTCTAAACGGTCTGCAGTCGCCGAGGTGGAACACGGTACCCCTCAATTAAGCGCTGCCTTATACAGAACTGACGGTCACGAAAGAAAATGCACGCTGGTCGTCGTTATTTGTTGTGATCATGTATTCGCGAGTCAATTAAGATCGACCAATCAAAACGTCGCGTTCGGACAGACTGCCAAAAGTCCTCTATTGTCTATGTACTGAATACTCTGGTTCATTTACATAATGTCGTTTTGACTAAAAAGAGAGCATCAAATAGATTTGACAGCAAATGCTCATGAGGCCACTTTTACCGTTGACTGCATAGAAACAATGTCAACATTTAAAATTCTCGAAGAGCACAGGAGACAGCACAGTCTCGATCGTTTAATCCTTTAACGTTTTCGTTGAATTGATGACTAAGCAAGTTAATTCTCCTTTACGAGGATCGTATTCCAATTCAAGAACAATATTTGCAGTAAAGAGATTTGCAGCTTAAACTGGCGGTTTTTAAGTTGCTTGTTGCGAAATGATAACAAAAGTTCCATAATTACCTTGCCTATCGAATTAAGCACCCCCCAAAAAATTAACCGCCCCCATTTTCCATTGGTCTTTTCAATTTTCAGCTTTTTAGTCAACGCACTGATCGATGCCTTTTCCCAGTACAGTACAAAGAAAGTACAGCTTTTACTAAGGTATTACACCATATTTAAAAGGTTTACTCTACCAGTACTAATTAACAAACATGACCATGTCAAACAGGAGCTTTGTTGATCATGACTACTTAATTAAACTGAGGGGGAGGGAAGTCAGGGAACAGGGGATTCTGAACTTTCCACCCCCCATGGGAGCTTAAGCAACGACGACGGCAACGCCAAGGAAAAACGGATTCGCGCTATTTTAAACCATTTTGCAGTTGTTCTAATTTGTCAAGTTTGTCTAATGTAACTGGATTGTCCAGGAGCTGAATTTGAAGGGATGGCTTTCCAGTTCAAATGGAGAAAGGAAAATTAACCGTCGTGTGTTCACGTTCTCCACAAAACCTATTATTTGATCATGTGACGTTGTCGTTTTGCAGGCTCCCTAACACCAGTTCTCCCCCGGTCCCTGCCTCCCGCCGCGTATCTTTTTGCTCTTCTGTTAGGGAAGGACCATTTTTTTACGGGGGGGGGGGGGGGGGGGGGAAACAAGTAACTGTATTTGCAAAGACCACCGTAACGAAATAGAAGCACCGGATCCTGTAGTAAAGGATCAAATCAGCTATAAAATAATGAAACTATTTGATAAACTAAAGCAAGGCTGACAAACGGTACGGAAACGACTATATTTGTAAAATATTCAATATTTCGGAAGGCACTGCCTTTCTTCTTCAGACCCTGAAGAAGAAAGGCTGTGCCTTTCGAAATATTGGATATTTTACAAATATAGTTTTTTTTCCGTATCGTTTATCAGCCTTGCTTTTTTTATCAAATCGTTTCAATATATTCTGAGCATGAATTTTTTTCCGATCTTGGCTTGTTTGTGCAAAAAAAATTTCGGGATTGTTCGACACTTTTTTTTTCTTCGGCTCGCTGTGCATGAATTTTTTTTCTCTTGTTTTGCTGAGCAGGAATTTTTTTTGGTAATTGCCCACCCTCCCTCCCTGAAAAATAAAATGGTCCATCCCTTATTGCAAAATATCATGCAACATTTCGGAACTTTTTTTGCCCCACCATTTGAAAAAAAAAGAAGCTTTCTCTCCCTACTCCTGCCCTCCTCTCGGCCCCAGTTCCAATCCAGCCCCGGGTGTCCGGTTCCGTTCTTCTGCATCAGTGTACACTAAACACAGACAAATTGTATGACCTGGCGTTGTATTTTGGAATGTCACAATGTTCGTCTAGGGGAAATTAAAACAAGCACTGTTATTTCTTAACCCGTTACAAGAAGGTATAATCTCTTTTTACGTAAGCCAAGGAAATTTGGGAAAGAGATGAAGAAAAATAAAATCACTATAAAATCGTGTAGAAAACAAGAAAACAATATCGACCTCGAAAAACACCCTGAAAGATATAAGAATCTGCATTAGCGGGGTTCACATGGATTTGCCATCCTGAGGACAGGGGCGCCGCAAGGATCGTGACCGTTTCTCGACCTTCTCGTGCTCCCTTGCGCCTTTGAATGCTGTCTCGCGTGACGTCTCTCGAAGGAAAAAAAAAAAAAGCGGCGCCTGGATCGAGTCAGAGCAACATAAATATCTTTTCACAGTGCCGCCGCGCGGTGCGCCTCAATGTTCATGTTGCGACAAACATGTATAGTCAGGGGATCACGTTTTATAGATATACAATGAGGAACGGATTTCAGTAGACGAAATGATGCGAAACAAACTGAAACTGAGAGGCATTTTGTTTGAGCGAATCTGCAAGCAATCTGTAGAAGAAGAACTTAGACGACTTATAGAACATACTGTTTGCGTATAAATGCAAATGAACGCAAATTAAAGATATTAAGCAGCACCGCTTAGCCAGTGCACAGCCGCCACCTCACCTGAGTGGAGGGGGCGGCTGTACACAGGCTGTGACTGCCTCGTCTTGGCGCCGGTTAAGTGCAGGGAAACAGGGTGCGCAGAGCGTCATGGGGAGAATGTAAAGACGCAAAGTGCAGTGTATCAATCCCACAATTTCGCGTGCACTGCGCTAAAATAAGTAGAGATACCTGTGAACAATGTAGTTCTTGTGATACACTGTGTGAAACTTTTCTTCGATTTTTGGCCTCTATAAGAGAGTCAAATACCATGCATGAGATACACAATGTCGACAACAACGCAAGTGATTGCTTTCGAATTTCTTGTATATGAAAGTGGTGTCTTGAATTTTGACTAGCTTTTTTCTCTTTTTCGGCTATTACGGCTTCTGAGCCTCTTTTAGTCCCTTTAGCAATTCCTGTGCGCTGCCGAATATTAGTAAATGTCATTTGCGATTCGATGTAACAAGTGAGGATTAAGACATGTTTCTTTTAATAACATTTCCAAAGCGACAGCGAGCTTTAGACATTACTTCCTTGTATCTAAATAAACATTTTCCTGTATTTTCACTACCGGTATCGATGTTTGCCTACGCATCAGATGAGTACTGCTTTTTCTTAACCAAAAGGGATGGGACTTCCTTTAAACCTGTAACTACCTGTGGTGCGCAGACGGGAGAAATATCGCGAGTGCCAACCTAAGGGGCCCGGGCACTCAGCTATAACGGTGACGAGGATGTGCGCGAATGAGTCTTAATTGTTAGACCCCAAAAAAGTTCTATTAGGCTAAAACTAGACCCCGAAAGAAGCCCAATGGCCCAGAACGTAAACGCCCACAACTAAAATGGCCTTCGGATCCCCCGCTGGGGTGATGACTGAGTTATCTAATAGCTTTCAGTTACTATTGGATACTATAGTGTGATACTATAGTACAGCAGGGATAATATTTTTATTTAATTATCAATACAAAATGAAACACACGTCTAATAAACAGATCTCTGGAGTTATGAAACCAGCTGTCAGTGGTTGGCCAACCTTCTAATCTGTCATGTGAAAATTGGCCTTACTCGAGTGAATCCAGAACTTGTTAGGGGACCAGAGTGAAACAGACGGGGTCCGGAGTCATGGAACCGGGCCGTATTAAGCGGACAATAAAGGGTCTAAGTGGGACGGTGGCTTTTACGGTTAACGGTTAAAAGTTTGGCATTTTTCATACGGCTAGCGTTTCCTGAATCATTCTTATTTTAAAAATTAATTTGCATTATTTTAAAAAGCTGAAAATCAATTCCTCATTTTTAAAAAGTTAAAAATTAATTCCCATTGTTTTAAAAACTTAGGACCATTCTGGGACAAAAATACAAAACAGTCTTAACAAGCCGAGATGGCAAATGAGAAATAATGGCTAGAATTTTTTCTTACGATTAACATATTTTACGCCACCTAACGACTAACATTTTACGGCTAACGATTAACCCCATTGAGACCCTCGCACTAGTGCCAGGGGTGGGAGACTTGACAAAGTTTTATACATGCAGGGAGGCTCCGTCCCGAACCCTTTTATTTACCTGTTTTGACACAATGGTAGCCATTTCATAGAGAATATATGAGTATACCCCTTTCACATACCTACAGTAGAAACTCGACCCTTGCAGGTTTAACAACCTTAATGACAATTTTCCTTACCGTCTATGCGGCTTCAACTCGTGAAATCCGGCCTATACCCTTTTAGCCTGAAAAAGGTGTATCCCCTTCGGGCGGAGCCTCCCCGTTCAGTGCATTATAGGGAATACTTCCGTTCACACTATTGACCTAGACTAGGTCTCGGGGATTAAGTGAATAAGAATGAAAGCTGAGCCGGATGAAAGCAAAAGTACGCCTAGAGTTCGATAGCCCCGTTTGTAGTCCACATATCTGGAAATTAAATACCGAAAGGTCTAAAAGAGGGGGTCCTAGAGGCCAATAGATACCACCATCATCAATTTGATAATAAATGTTATGCTGGCTTTTACTGATGAACAGTTACGAAATTCAGATATATTTAGTAGCCACATTTATTTGAGGTCTGTCCCCTTTGAATATATATTTTCTAAAAAAAACAGTGTTTCATTTATAGATCATTCTCTTCAGCGTTCCCTTCAATTCGGTCGGACTTGGGATCCCCAAAAAAACAGGTCACATGACAAATGCCCCAAAAACTTGTTATACCGGACACAAGTCACGTGACTAGTCTCTGTCAATGATAAATTTTCTATGGACCAGACGCCGCGATATATGTTCTCCCCGAAGATAGCGCTTTCAATGTACACAGCGGCGAAAGATGTCTGCTAGTGGACCGAGGTGAGTTTCTTACCACCTTTTGTGTTTAGTTTCTTTAAAACGTGCTTGTAGATAACGATATAGTCGGGGAAAAGATGTTTACAGTTGATGGCCACACGCTCGCGCTTGCTTGGTCCGTCCGGCGGGCTGCCACTAGACTGTCAGATCGATAGACCGCACGCAAGGTAGATTTCAAAGCCATCGTCAAACGAGGAGTTATTTTCTTTCATCTAACCGAATCTTCGGAAGAAAAAAGGCTTCTGTGAATGTTTTTAGCTTCACTTTAACCTTGTGTGCGATTTTTGCGCGAGCTTTTCGCTGCCCGACTAAGCCGCAAGCGTTTTAGCTGCTTTTAAGACTGCGTGCGCTAATTGACTGAGTGAACGCTTTTGTTTTCTCTCACATCTCTAATATTGTTCGAATTATTTTACACGGGCATCCAGTCAAATTGACTGGAAAGAATCGCGAATAGTTGAAGCAATGTGTTAATACAGTCTAACTGAGTGACTGGTTTCAACGCATCTACGTGCGGTGATATCGCTCTCTTTGTAATAATGTAAGGCTAAGTTTAGCAATATTATTGTTTTAAAAAAAACAACGCAAATGGGTATTTATAATGGATATCTTATGGCGGGGAATTCTAGATAGATCTTTATAAAAGAATAAAATTTTTTGATAACTTTAAACTGCAAAAATCGACAGGGATAACAACAGAGAACTGTAAAATATAAAAACTTAAACACCACACAGCATTAAATCGATCATGAATTGATTTGTACTGGGCGGTAATTTGGTCGACCGGTTCAAACCTTGTACCGAGTTGAACTTACTTCAGTTAACTTCAGGGGGAAGTTGACCGTTTATTCAGATGCCACAATTTTTTTTAATCTCAGTTGAATTGAACATCATTGGCAGAAGTTGGACGTTTTAACTAGGCATTTTCTTTTCCTAATCCATTGTCTGAATTCATGCATTGCTGCTGTGACCCAGTCTAGTCATCAACATGTGTTGTTGACAGTCATCCTTTTTAACATTCTTACATGATTTAATAATGTACATGGATTAAGCCAGCCTTTACAATGGTGACATTGCGCAGACCTTTATTTTTTATAAAACCAAGGTATTTAATAGCTACAATAATATACTTCCAGCTTTTGACATAATTGCTGTGAAACAAGCCAAGGAAACAACCTGTGTCATCAGATACAAAAAATAACTCCTTGGATACAAGTAATCACTCTGCTCTGAGTGTTTCCCCACTCGGGGGCTATCAGTTGTTATCCATTAAGCTTGTAACTCCCAAGAGTGCCAAATATTAAAATTCAAGAAAAATCCCAAATTTCATTTTGTAAAATATTGAAAAACAAATGGTACCATGCAAAAGTGCTGCCAAAGAGGTTTCATTTGAATGGTCACACCATAGAATTTCATCAACAGACTCAAAAGTTAGAACAAATGGTACCATGCAAAAGTACTGCTGAAGAGGTTTCATTTGAATGGTCGCACCATAGAATTTCATCAACAGACTCAAAAGTTAGAATTATATAACATGTCTCTTTTTCTCCTCATCTACGTGGATATCCTTCAAGAAAAAATTGCTACAGTGCATGCAGACAAAATACAGGGTAAATATCTGAGAACCAAATACAAGTTCATTGCAAACTAATTTTGAACCCGATTTCTGATTAATTGACAATTGATGGCAGCTAATCTTTCTTTTCAAGTGTAATGACCTGAAAAAGCCAGATTGCCGCAAAAATTTCCCCATGGCAACCGCTTATTTAGGGGATTGACACCTTTATGATTTGTTAACATTTATTTGAAAATGCATTAAATTCCTAAAAGAAAAATTATGCTTGCCAATTCAAGATTTTGACATTTTGTTTTCTAAGAAATTTTAGGAAAACTTTATTTTGGTTGAATAATTTTTTTTGGGAGAATTTTTGTCTTTCAAAGGCAGGAAGTACCCTTATAAATAATGTCAAAATTAGTAATTCTAAACTTAAACTGGAGATATCCAATACAGTCGAACCTGTATATAACGGCCCTGTATTAAGCAGCCACCCTCTATTAAGCGGCCAGTTTTCAAAGTCCCGATTTTTCGCTCATACAAACGCTGTATTTGTTACCTGTATTAGGTGGCCACCTCTATTAAGCGGCCGCGGCCACCCTGTAGCAGTCCTATGTTTGTCTTTCTTTGTTATTTTTACCTGTATTAAGCGGCCACCCTGTGAACGGAAACTAAGCCACATGTCATTTTATGCGGTATTTTATTGTTTAAAATGCGATCCATCGTCACTATAAAGAAATAACATGTACAAAGCTACTGTAAGCTGATAATCGGCCGTTTAGTATCGTTAACGCTTTGCAGATGTCCGCAATGTGCTGAAATAGAGACAAAATCACGAACACAAAAAATGTTCGTTTTGAATATGCTTCACTCTTTAGCTAGAAATTCCTCTTTAATTAGTTTGTTCTTCAGCCATGTGATGGAGAATGAATCGCCTTCAAACGTATACTCGCAAGGGATTTTAACTGCACGTAACAACTATGAAATGACGGAATGAGATATTTTGCACGTGTGAACTGTAAGTCATAGAAATACAGCACTATATACCGTAGAAAAGTAGAGGACAATTTATTGCACAGTACTTTTACACAATGTTACGTTAATTGGCGCTGAACTTTGTTTAAAGTATTGATCGCTTAAAAGAGTGTTGATTGTCTTATTGGTTCCTTGCATGAAGTGTTTTTGTATGATACGCCATTAAAATTGACATTAGACCATGCCCAGTGAGTATTTTTAGTGATCCTGTATTAAGCGGCCACCTGTATTAAGCGGCCAGTTTCTCAAGTCCCGAGGGTGGCCGTTATATACAGGTTCGACTGTAATTTAAAAAAGTAATTTGACAGAATATCATTCAGAATTTTGAGCAAACTTTTGAGATTTTTAAAAGGAGTTATGTTTAACAGTTTGGTAGATTCCAAACATTGTTTTAGATTTTTTTTTCTTTCTCTTTTTTTCTTCATGAAGTGAAAATTGCAAATTTCAGGATACTTTGATTTATCTTTAAAAAAACTCAGACAATGTAAATGCTTTAACAAAGGAGAACATCACCGACTAGAAAAAGGGCAAATACTGGCCAATTTTTTCAAGTTCGTTCAATGTGTTTAGGAAAATTTGCAAAAAACTGATTATGGTTTATTCTTTCTACAAGAATTTACTTGATATCTTGTTCTTGGTGTTCTAAGAGCATTTCCTGTTTAAAATAAGATGCTCGGTTCTAATTCTAGCATAGTCTGAGACAAAAACATAAAATCCCCCATGTGCATGCATGTGATGTTCAGGAATTAAAAAAATTATTGAACCTAAGTGTCAACTTGTCAAAATGAAGCATTGTGTCAAAATGGCACCAACTTCCGTTTCTTGTTTTCACATGGACATTTTCACATTTGCATATGGACATTCTTGTTTTCTGCTCTTTTCTTGATTTTTTGTTGTTGTTAGGATTCTTTTCTTAATTCTCATTAATCTGGCTGGGGGGTGCTGGAGTCTCTGGACCCATCACCTGGGTATGTGCCTGTCCTATGAGTGTTAGAGGAAAAACCAACTCTGTTTTTCATTCTACATGTAGTTATTGTTATTGTGATCTGACCAATTCAAAGCAGTCCTTTTAAAATTTCCTGAAGGTACATGTACAGTATGTCTTATGGACATATGTGTGAAAATATTTTAACACACATTTTTTCTATCTTTTAATAATGTTGTACTGTATCTTAAATTATAACCATGTCAAAAATGGGTCAGTGACTTTGTTTTGGAGATGCTGTACACATGTGGAAATGTACGTCTCTTTATAACTCTATCTGGCCTAAATGGCTAAATGATGATGACAAACGTTCTTTAACAAGGTTTAATTGTGGTGGTCTGTTGAATAAACATTGTCAACTGGTGACATGACGACAGTTCAAGTGAACTTGGGTCAACACTGTAAACATTATTTTCTGTAGTTCCTTTTTTTTTCAGAGAGTAAATTGGAAGAGGATTGATCTATTACAGAAAAAAATTAGGGGTCACTGACCATCCAAGAGAATAAAATCCAGGAAACGTTAACACAACAGTCACCAGCCACCACTTGGTCCTAGAGAGTCCAACACACGCATAAGCTCTACCATAATCTTAACACCTAAAAAGTAGTAATTTTAGTTTGTACATGTATAATGCACCAGGACACTCATCTCTTTTTGGACTTTGGTGACAGTGTGGTTTTATGCAAGAGTGCACAAATCCAAAATCTGTACAAAATAAGCCAAATTTTAATATTTTTTAAATACCGAAAACAGACAATACCACGGGAACGTACAGTACTACTAAATAGCTTTAATTTGAGTGGTTACGCTGTTGGATTTCATAAAAAGGCTGAAAAGTTTAGTACAACCATAACATGTAAAAAGGTTGATTCCGTGAGCCAAGGGTTAAAATCCATGCAGTCTCAAGCGTGTTGTGTGCTTTTTCACAGAAATTTCCCAAAGTATGTAGATGTTTACACACAGTGAATCACTGATGGACATAAGCCAGAACCATGTCGGACCATCGATATCGCAACAAACATCGATCACTTTGGCCGCCCAGACGAGTTAGTACCAGGCTATCTACTTCACAGGGAACCCATTTTGACAGGACACATCACTATGACAACACATCTGTTGTGGTTTCCTCTTCGGCAATGGACATCCCTCCTGACACTGTAATTGTTCACGTTCCAGGAGTGCCGATGACTTCCAGAACACCTGCCAGTGAAAGGCCCAATGGTAAGTGTAACTTCAATAAACTTGTCAGGGCTTTCTGTGGCTTTATATCGTAGAATCCAGCTGATAACTCGAACCTTCAGTGGAGAGGGAAATTTGCTTTGAGATATCGAAGGTTTGAGTTATCGAGGGTAAAATTAATTTGCAAGCAATCTTTAGCCAAGGGAAAAAAAAAATTTGGTTTGAGTTAGCAAGATGTTCAAGTTATCGAGGGTTCGAGTTATTGGGATTCACCTGTACATGCATCCACTCAGGGCAGCATTTCTAATCATTTTAGCTGGCAAAAATCACGTTGGTTTGGTTGGGAAAGTTACAATGTAATCAAACTCTTCACAAGCAACCACCCAAACAAATATGTTCAATAAAACAAGAATTTGAAAAGTAGAATTAGTAGAATTTGAGATAGGCATTGCTACTGATCCCAGTTGCGCCTTGAAATGGCTTAAAAATCAGCTGCTCTAGCTATATACATCCATCATTGGTTTCACTTTGCAGTTTGAAACTTACCTGTACATGCAATCATGTGATTTGTTTACTGCAAGATGAGTCAAGATTGTCAGTGATGAATGAAGTTGCCACATATTTCTTCAGATAGTACCTTTCCTGTAGTCAACAGTCTGTAAATTGTATGTTGGGAGAACTGGTTTTTTCTTCCAGGAAGGGTATTATCTGAGCACATTTGAGGCAGTGACTGTGAGTTGAAATTAATTCATTTGTTTCAAATTGAGGGGTTAAACCAACAGTGCATGAAGCTGACTTATTTTCATACCATTTTAACAGACAGGGATCAATATTAGAATAATCCTATGTGTCGAAGCCAAGAACGTGTTAGAACATTATTCAGAAATGTACTAAGCCTGGAGAGGTTTTCAGAGGCTATGAAACGTACTATGAAAGAAAAATGTTCCATGGATTGGCCACGTTCTATCTACTAACATCAATAAGTTGCCGCGTATCCAGCGTGGTGACCCGATGGTGTAGTGGATATCACGCCCGACTAGTGTATGGGGAGACGTGGGTTCGAATCCTGCTCGGGACACGAATTTTTTCTTTTATTAATATAGTACGTCGAACGTGTACAGCAGTTGGATGTCGCAAGATTATTCTATATGATCAATATTAGGTAAACTATGTTACAACACTATAACAGTATCCAAGTAAAACAGGTTTTTGTTTGAGAATTCTGCAGGTTTCAGGTGTTATAGGTGGCCCACATGGCAGGACCTACAATGTATTATAAGGGGCTATGTTATGCATGTTCATATCAGTTTTACTTGAAAAGTCCAAAAGACATGCTTACATCTGAATGGAAACCCAGAAATAATGGCTCAGGTTTGTTAATAAGTGTCTTTGGCATTGGGTGGTCTGAATGGAAATAAATTATATTATAACTTTAAAAAAATGAGTAAAATCTTTTCTTCCCTCAATGGTGTCTTGGAAAAAACCACTAACAACTGACTGCGGTTTGTTTGCCTTTCCAAGAATTCACCTAATATCTTCTTTTTGGTGTTCTAGGAGCATTTTATGTATGGAAAACATGCTTAGTTTTCATTTTAGCACATTTGTTATCCAAAACAGAAAAAGACCCATGACATACATGTACATGTAGTGTCTTTAAGTCAGTTCCGGTAACTAGCAGTCAGCTACTCTCCTCTGTATGGGATGCTAGTCCATTGCAAGGTTACACACCTGAGTGGCCAATTAACAAGGAAACAACACCATGGCAGATAACCAGGCCTTGAACCACTGACCTTCAGAATGAAAACCAATTGAAGGGTTGCCTGGAAAAAAGCTCTAAGTGACTTCTGGTAAACTGCTAGATTCTCCTTCTAAATTGCTTGTATTCCCTTGTGAAACATAGGGAGAATTTGATGTTACATAAAAATTCACTTAGGGTTTTTTTTTTTCGTGCACCCCTTTCAATTGACCAATGACTAAATATGTGTCTCCACTGAACTCAACTCAAGCTCAACTCTATTGTATAAGAAATGTAAATTCAATTCAAATTCAGACCCATGGTTTTCTTGCTGATTCCTCACATAATAAACCCATTAATATAGGTGATGTTTGTCTGATTTATCTTCTTCAGCTTTTTATTCATATGAAATATTTTATTATAAGGAATCTATATTGAAATATTATGCTTGTTTTGGCATCTAGTGTTACTCAATACAGAATCAAATAGATCTGTTTCCAATCAAGATTTTGATTGTTAAATAATATTTGTGATGTGCAATATTAGTTTCTTCAATGGTGATAACTAATATAGAAACGGAGCATTAAGTCATTGACAATATTCTAATCTTAGAATGGTCCAGCAAAAATAAATGAATGACATCTACGTGTAAGTAGGCAAAGGGAATCAATTATTGAAGTTGGGAATGCATGATGAGACATTTATATTGGATTAACTTGTTGTTGCTATCGGCTTTTATCAGTCCCGCCCCGTCCTTGAAACAATCAGCCAGCTGCTACCAGCTTTTAAGACACTTAGGAACTTAAGAGCTCACTGCACATGTTTACCTATTGGCAATTGTGAAATTACTTTACTAGTATTTGTAGAAACATTTGGTTAATACATACAGTTGCATTGGTTGAAATTCTTCTTGTTATTGCACCCATGACATGATAAATGCACGTGCCCTAATTCAGTGCGAACAATACCACACACTTGCAACATGTTCGGATGTTTGCTGCTGTGCCATTTTTGTATAATCAAGTGTGATATTTGCCCTCAAAATGCCTATGTTGCAATACAGTTGAACCCCATTAATACAATCACTGTGGGGACCGCAGAAGGTATCTAACGGGTTGCTCATATGAAGGCTTCTTATGAAAGTACATATATGAACATAGACCCTCTAAAGGCCACAGGAAATATTCTCTGTCAATAGTTTGAAGTGCCGTGTGACCATTAAACAGGGCTTTGTACAAATAAGCCAGATAGATTTTCAACTCACATAAATCGTTTACACTGGCCTATCTGTTTTCTTCCTTTTGTCTTTATCAAATGAATATTGGCTATTTCAGGAAGCACCGTTAATTGATCTGCTTGTGATATAGACTGTGCGTGCCGTCGTAACACTTGGATACACCTTTTTGTGTGGGCAATGTCTAATAATATCTTCATTTATGAATCTACAAGAGTTATCAAAGCTATGTTTCACAGACTGCAGTTCATGTTATCACTAAACACCATAGATTGAAGTCATTAGTGAAAGGACTGGAAGAATGGTACAGACAAATTACAGTATTCTGAAAGTTGTATAGTACACCAGGTGTATTACTTACGAAAGATCTTGCCATTATATGTGTGATCAAAATGAGAAAATTGGTATGTATGTAAACCCTGTGTGAAGCTAAAATTTATGTTGTATTGTTGATACGAGTTTGTCAGATTCAGTTGGATTTAATTTAATGTCATCATTAAGCATGGTATAAAATTTTTGTCTTGGCGAGAAGTTTATACAGTTATCCGGAGTTCTTAAATGTAGTTCATTACGAGTGTAGTCCATTAAGAGTGACTCATTGTTTTGTTTTCAGGATAAAAGACCTAGTGTTTTAAATCACTATATATTTTAGAAACTCGTGGATGCTTGCTAAAATATATCCTAAGTCTGATTAAATTGTTGTATTTTTAGAACATTCTAGATTGCATGTATCCCCATGTCTGTTTAGCCAATATAACAAACCGATATTCTCACCACTCAGTTCCAAGCTTTAATATTACACATACGCTAATGGATTTAATTTTAAATAATTGCCTTAAGTTTTTATGTCTTAATTAAAACCATTAAGCAGATCTTTTTTTTTTACCGAAGTGCCATGTGGTATTTTGGACCTTAGAGTATTTGCTATTAATTATTGTAATCTTTGCAAATTGTGAATTTGTAGCTTGAGCTTAATTCCAGTTCTTGACATTTATTTGAATAAGAAGTAAACTTTAAAAGTATTGATGCAGCACGGTTTCTTTGATCTGCAATAACACAGTGTGTTTAGGATTGAAAGTTGATACCTTATGACGTTCCAACTTGAAATTTAGAGAAAGGAATCATTCACTAGCAACATTAACTCCCATAACTTTCCTGGCCGTGTTCTTACCCTTGGGGTGTTTCAACTGTCCAACGAGCTGTCAAAAGCATTTTCTTATATTAGAAATATGTCTAGGTGGAATGAAGCTGAGCACTGCAGATGGGATCATGCAAGATAGGTTTCTTTGTCCCAGCATTAAAGTTTTGTTTGTTATGTTATTGTTTTAATCTTTCTTATCAACTAGTCAAAGGGACAAAAATCATTAAAAATTGTATGCAAGAATTTGGTTAAGTAATGTGATATTATCCATGTAACAATGTAATGTCCATTTAAGGTCAACTGTGAGGATCAGTAGACCCTTCTCCAAATGTGTAGTTCCAGAAAAAATCCATACCCACCCCATGGAAGGCCATTGGAAATTCCTAGGGGTAGGGGGGTCTTAAAAGCCAATTTTTTAGAAGAAAAGTATGAAGCTAAACTGGAATTTCCTGGGGGGATGGGGGGTGCTAAACAAAAAACCTTCCGTGGGGGGAGTATGGATATTTTCTGGAACTGCACAATAAATCTGTAGGATAACTATTCCCCATAGGATCTGAAAATTCCTGAATTAACAGGCTTTTGTATGACAAGGGGTATAGCGTATTCCCCAGTCATACAACCATCTTTGTCAGTTTTCAACTTCAATACATGTATACTTTCGTACCATTAACAAAGGAAAGGTTTTCTTTTTCTCTTTTCAATTTCCAGCTCAGTTTAATTTCTGTATTTCGGGTCTGCTCTGTCGCCCAACTGTTTCGTGGCCTTCCCTGTCCTTGTTGTTTTAGTCTAGCGCAGGTTTGTTTGGTGATGTTGTTTTCATTGTCCCAGGGGATTCCAGTCTAGCATCTGTTTGGTTATGTTGTTTTCCTTGACCCTGGGGGTTTCATTCTAGCATCTGATTGGTGATGTTGTTTTCATTGCCCCAGTGGATTCCAGTTTAGCATATGTTTGGTGATGTTGTTTTCCTTGACCTTGGGGGTTTCATTCTAGCATCTGATTGGTGATGTTGTTTTCATTGTCCCAGTGGATTCCAGTCTAGCATATGTTTGGTGATGTTGTTTTCCTTGACCCTGGGGGTTACAGCCTAGCATCTGTTTGGTTATGTTGTTTCTAATGTCCCAGGGGATTCCAGTCTAGCATCTGTTTGGTAATGTTTTTTCCCAACTTCCTGAGCATATGCCCAACCCATTTCCACTGTCTATAAAAAGTAAAAAATTAATTTAATCATGTTCTAGATTCATCTTTCCGGTGGAAAGGAAGAAACTTCTCGATAACAATATTATTATTTTTTTGACTTCTTTTCAGATTCCCCCAGACTAATGCAGCTATCGCACACACCTCCTATGTCTGTCAGTCAAACTGGCCGAGGAGACATGCCAAGCGACGCAAGGCCCAGCAGTGATGAAGAGGACGGCCATACCAGAGCAAGAAGTTCTCCTTTTGTTGGATCTCATGCCATGAGTGAACCAGTGCGATCATCGCAGTCGGGCATGCACAGCAGACCTGTACAAACAGGACCAATATGTACAACACCAGGTACAACTAGCAATAGCCTAACTGTGCTAGTTTTCATGTGATGCCAAAACTAGGGCATCGAAAAGAACCACTCTTATCACCAACTGAAATACCTACAGCTAGTTGATTTTCCCTTTCCTCTGGTAGCTTTTCCACTCATGCAGCGAGCTTCTTTATGGGTATTTCTGACAAAAACAAAGGTTACATGTAAGTTCACAGATTGAAGTCAAAGATTGAAGAGTAAAACAAATTTAAAATGACTGATTGGCTGAGAAAACAATAGAACAAACAACAGAACAATAGACCCTAGCCCTGAAAACAAATGAATAAAGCTGCATGTTATCCAGGCCTAATGAAATTAGAGGTTCTAAAGAGCTGTGTCTAGACAACTGGATGGCATTTCACAGTTGTCTTCTTAGTGTCCTGACCTTTGAGTGGAAGCGAGGTTGAAATTGACTTTGTTGTGATACAGACCATGGAGCTTTTCAGATGTAAATTTACCTAGTTAGCATGAGAAAAGCATTTTTAACGTACAGTATGAAAGGCAGAAAGGTTTGTATCAAAGCAAGGTCACCTCCAACCTTGCTTCCACTCAAAGGCAAGGTCACCAAGCACACAACTGTAAAATGGACTTATCTATTGCATTGGGGAATTAAAAAAAGTTTACTACAGCAATCATATTTTAACACGTAATACAATGTGGAATTAAAGAAGTTTACACATGACGGAATGAGTGAAAATTTGCATCTGTCCCTGTATACTACATTGTGTTCAACGTTTTGTGTATTCACGAGATAATAGCAGGTTTTGCAGGTGCCATCTGCTCACAAAACCACTGCTCAAACTTGATTTTCAGGTATGTGTCAGGCTGGTGGTGAACTCCGACTTTCCCATCTTGGAGGGAAACAGGTACAAGCCTCAGAAGGGTTTGTCCTGGTAGGTGCTAAATCCCCGATGCTACCAGGTATGATGTTAGTTGCTGAGGTGGACAGGCGATTTCTGCCAGACGAGAAGAACAATGTTACAATGCTTGGTTTCAGTGGAAACTGCATTGGCTGTGGAGCAAAAGGGTTCAGATACTTTACTGAGTTTTCAAGTCATATTAACCTGAAGCTTGCTACCCAGCCCAAGAAACAGAAGCATTTGAAGTACTACATAGTCAGAGAGCCCAGCGGGAGAGTTCGCAAAGGACCATCCATACCATGGAAAGGTACATAATATTTTGTGTGTATATATGTCGTGGTTCAGTTTTATCCTTTGTTCAAATTTTATTTTCCTTTGTTTTTGGCTATGGTAATGTCTGATAATGAGTTTTAAACAAAGGAAAATAAAATTTGAACCAAGGATAAAATTGAACCACAACATATACATCAAAAAATTCATTAATAATTCATAAGGGTACTAACAAATATAAATGAGCCATTCCAATCACATGGTTACCCTGTATCTAATTTACATTCCAGATACAACCACAAGTGAGTTGTATCTGGAATGTAAATTAGATACAACCACTAGTGAGTTGTATCTGGAATGTGAATTTCACAAGTTGTTTACTACATTCGCGTCCATGTTGTATTGGCACTAAACATTTACTCGGCTGCGCCTCGTGATTGTATAGGCCGATACAACACTCCCGCTCATGTAGTAAACATTACGTATATATACAGGTCTGCTTTCAAAAACATTTTCACACAAAGAAGTATTAGAAAGATAAATACTTTAGTTTACTTGCTTGTGCACACATGTGCATGTACATGTCACACCAGTCATTGTTGAACTTGTGAAAAGATATGGTAAGTGAGAAACTTTTTTTTGTTTTTTGAAGGCCCAAAATTTGCCATATAATTTGCCAACTAAAACCATCACTTAAAGGGGAAGACATAATTCTCAAAAAGGGAAACTGCAGTACATGCAGCAGGGTTTGTATGGTCATGGAAAAACCTGGAAAGCCATGGAGTTGTATAATTTAATTTCCAGGCCTGGAAAGTCATGGAATTTAAGTGTGGGTCATGGAAAGTCATGGAAAATTAACTCATGGTACAAAATCACTAAGGCAGCATACATTGTGGGAATAATAAGGCAAGATAAAAAATTAAAAAAAATGGTCGTTTTGATAAAGTTTTGAAAACATTTTTTGAACTGTTGGTCATGAAAAATTTGAATAGATCATGGTAAGTCATGGAATTTTAAAATCTGAAAAGAGTACGAACCCTGTACAGGATGTCCTTAATTTTATGGAAAAAAAAAAGTTTCTCGCTTTTATATTAACACAAGTTTAAAGATAACTGGTGTGACATGCACATGTGCGCATGTGCAACTAAACCAAAGTATATAATTTATCTATTGTATAGTATATTATACACATGCATGTACAAACACAATTTTATTATACAAGTGTCAGTGAAATGGAAGGTTATTTCCCACTGTTAACAAAATGTGCCTCCACACCTGAAGATATCATTTTTATCTTCACTTAGAAGAGTGAAGATACCAGTCTCTTTATGTTAGCTACCATGCATGTTTGCCCTTATTAAATGTCAAACAAGCTAAAAGGTGTTGGTCTACAATGGAAACATCTTTGAACCTTCCGCAAACTTCAGAATAATTCGGGAAAAATTTGGAAAATGATCTGAAGCATTCTTTCAACCTTTGGACAGTATTTGGAGAGATTAAAAATATTTGAAAATCTTCGGAAATTGCTTAAAACTTTGTAATTATTGTTGTTTAGTATATAATAAACAAAGTGATAAATGGCTGCTTGGAGAGACATGTATGATATCTCAAGAGTGAGATATCCTTATTTTACAGATTATATTTATTCAATTTTTACTCAGGGATATCCAATGCAGATACAGGCTAATAAAATTGAGTTAATTGCTACTTTCTTAGCTATTTCTTCCACTTCGCACTTTTCTCCATGTCCTTCTCCCTTCTCTCTCAGTTCTTGCGAGGGGATGGGGGGGGGGGGGGGGGGGCTTAATAAATTTCTTGCTCCAAAAAAAGGGGGGGTGTTAGAGAGGGGGCTTATTTAAGAGAGAGGGGCTTAATAGAGGATTTATGGTATGGTATGACTGTTTTGATCAGAAAATTAGTCACTGACCATTGTCTAAACAGTCTAATGCACTATTCGTGAACCACTTGGCCACACATGAGAACTTACATTTCTTATTTTTTATGGCAGTTGAAGGAAGAAAAAGGACATTCCCACTGTCAGGACCATACATTCCACCACCTTATACATCTGGTGATACTGATGTAAATAATGACATGTCTAGGACAAGTGCAACTTCAGGTGATAATAAAATCCACTGAGATTGCTTGTCTGAGGATAGTATTCAGTGACAGATCCAGACAGATTTTCTGACTCCATTAGGGAAGGGATGGGGTGGGTGGGGGGAGGGGGGGGGGCACTCTGGCACTCTGGGCCTATTTTTTTAAGAGAGGGGTGTGGGGGAGGGGTGGTATTTTAAACACTTTAAACATCATTTCACTTGCGTTTTGGTTTCAACATCATTCTGTTGGAGTGTGCTCTGATGCTTTAGACTAACTTCTGCCAGTCTTTCTGCTGATCCATAGCATTAGGGAGATCACATCTAGTCATTCCAGTGTAGGTCTCCAACTGGTCAATATAAGTTCTTGCCAGTCACCCCCTTGATTTGTTACTAACTTGGGCCCCAGAAGAGCAGTTGTGAAACTTAATTCATTCTTATTTCTCCAACAGTGCAACATGCATGCTAATTTTGTTAAATAGTTAAACTGTTTTTTTCTATGCCATAATTTACAAAAGTAATACTTACTTTTATAGGGTTGGAAACAAAAATTTACAAAAGTAATACTTACTTTTACAGGGTTGGAAACTTGAGTTAGAGAGCACTCACCAGCTGGGGCAGTGATGTTTAGAATGCACTCACCACCAAACAAAATCCCTCTTAAGCCCCTGCTAAGCAAACGTCACTCTGACAAGAAATAAGAATACACAGTAGAAAATAATGCATAACTTCCTGCCAAGTAATTACAGGTAAATTAGGCTTCCAGAAAATTTCCATCAAGTTAAAATTAAACAAGTTTTGATTACTACAATAGTTCTGTACTCAAAAGTGGAAATCATACTCACCATTTCAACCGGGTGAGTGATATCCAAGTTTTACTCACTTGTGAGGAATTATACTCCCATTCGCGTGTGCTCATTTCAAACCCTGCATTGTCAGCATTGAAAATTTTCTGCTCTTCTCTCTTTGTTCTATAGCTCCTCTTCATCTGCTATCACTACAATCTCGTGCAGGTTCCATTCAAGGTCCAAGCGTTGCAGATTCACCAAGGGAGGACAGCATGGTGTTTCTACATCCCAACAGTCAGAGTCCAGCAGAGCAAAGCTACCATTCAGTGTTGTCAGCAAAAAGGCGGCGCTGGGAATCTGCAGGCAGTGAATCACCACTGGGAAGTGGTAAGGGCACATAGACATGACATGTATTTTTTTCTTCTGCTTTCTGCCTTATTACAGATCACCCTTTTTCTCAGTTCTTGCTCCTTTCTTGCCAGTTTCCATCCCATTACCTGTTTTCCTGCCCCCTTTCCTCCCCTCCTCTACATCCTCACAAAAACAGAAAAAAAAAACAAATTAATTAATTAACATTTGAAACAAACACATGTGAATCACACTTTCATGTACTTCTACATATTTTAATATAGTTAATTTTAGTTAATTATCTCAAAACAAAAGCTGAAGAATTTTTTAAACTTTCTTTTTGGTATTTTAGAATAATTATGCCATTGTGCTCACACGAGAGATAGAGAGACCATGTGTTTAAGTTACCCCATGTGTCCCTGGTCTCTGTAGTATCATTACCTATCAAGCACATGCTGTTGTGATAGATTCATATAAGATTTCTTCTTGTGTTTTGACTCAAAAATGTTCCTTCTTTATCAGATGATGGACATTCGAGTGACACTGCAAGATCTTCTACTTCTGATACGGGAGAACTGCCATCAGAACCCTGGCTTAACACAGCATGTGGTGTGCGTCCTGTCCTCCTACTTTGCCAACACTCAATACCAAAAATATCCTGCAGTGTAGAGGACATCATCATCAGTGACCTTCTAGTGGGCTGCTATGATCCTCCCCTCGTCTCGGACCATAGCCAGTTTGGTAGCATATCAAGCGTTCACAGCACAGTATCAGCAGGGACACCTGACAGCCATGAACAGCTGGCTAGGTCATACTACAGCAGTGTACCATGCCTTACTACTCAGATGGCTGTGCTGCTTACAGTTCAGTATCTCACCCAGTTTGTGGAGGATGATCGTATAAGTCGGGAGGACATTGAGCAGTTGTTGCAAGATGCTAGGCTTGAGTTGACTGCATCTGTGCAACAACAAGTGCATTTGCTTGCACAGAGCAATGCAGTGATGCATGTGCAGCTCCCGGTGCTTGCAAGCCTCACTGCAGCAAACTCAAAAGGGCGTGTCAAGATTGTGTCATCACCAGTGTCTCTGGAAAATGCAATTTTCAGGGCCTTGAGGTTTCTCTTGGAAATTCACAGACACAACCAGACCAAGTTTCCGAAGGTACCAGTGCCTGACTTTATTTTTATCCTAGCGACATCACAGAAGAAGTCTCCAGAGTTTTGCCTGCTTGTTACAAGCATCCTCCAAGCCAAGTACCTTTCTGAGGCCATGATAGGACATCCTGTTGGAGCACGGATCGCTGACAATCTCAGCAGACTTGAACAGCTTTTTAAGTTGTCTAGTGATGCTCTGGAACAAATGATCAACAATTTTGAAGAGGCCATGGGTCAAGGGCAGTTAGTATTTGTTCCATTCAATTGTTATGCAAGAACCAAGGTGATGACAGACGAGGCTGTGAAATTGGAGCCTCGAGTCACATCAGTCACTTATCATCATCATCTTCAAAACCAAACTCTGTTTGCTAGTCAGCACCTGATGGCCAAGCAACTTCTTGCTCAAGTCTGCAGCATTGGTGAGAACATAAACTCTCTTGATCTTAACAGTTTCACAGCAGTGTCAGCAACCATCATTGTACCTCCTTTGACAACACTTTACAATCAAACCATACAGAGACTGTGCATTTCCGGACTTCTGTTTGAACTGGATCTAGAAACTGCTGACAAGGCAGTTTTGTCCAGAACAGCAGCAAAATATGTCATCAAACACAGTACCATGGATGAAACACAAGAGCAGTTGTTGAAGCTCCTTCAACAAGTGCAGAGTAAACCAGAAGTTTTGTTTGTCATTGTCTTTGATCAGGCACAGTTCTTTGCAAGTCCTTATGGAATTCTGGATTTTCCATTCTACAAAGATTTCTTGGAGGCTCATAACGTGATTGTGCTGCTAGTGACGGCAACACCTTACCTCTTTCAAACAAACTGCTCATTTATTGATCCCAACAATGAGGTCTACTGGTCTGATGTTCGATCTGAAACAGGTCAGTGCAATGAGTAATAATCAAATAATTTTATTATTATGTTATTTTATTACAAACCAAAAACAATCCCATGTACAATCCCATGATTACCTCAATTGCCATGCTTCCACCATCCTGTAAGGCACCAGCTGCTAAGCTCATCATTTGTTAATGAGTTTTAATGAAAACGTTCACTTCTGTATTTTTTTTATGTAGTATCTCGGATGCATTGTAACATCTAACTGCAATTTCTTACACACCTACATAATTATACATGTAATTGAAAAAACATTGTTGGTGAAAAGTATAAACCATAAATGATACAACCAAATGGTTATCTGGGAAATGGAAAAAAATTCTTGTATTCTGATGATTGCACATAATTACAACAAGTTATGCCCTAAATTATCCCCTGAAAAATGTTTCGATAGAAATAGATCGTTAAATACCAATAAATAGATGTTAACACACTGCATTTCCTTCGTCCCAGAATTCCATTGTGTATAGTTTTGTGCTTTTTTTCCTGACAAGGTTTCTTCAATTAGGTGTGTATATGAAACTGAACATTAAATTTGTGAGCTCTACAACACTCAACAGCAAAAATATCATGCCTATAACACTTATCAGTAAACCCCATCTAAAGGTAAGGTAAGTCTTCACAAGTCTAATGGCTCACAACTGCCTGAGCTTAACCCGGTTTCTGCAGCATGAAGTGACTGAGAGTATTACTACTCCCCCCTGAATGGGATACAGTAGTCTGTCACATGGTTACTCCCCAGCACTATGTTGCCAGTACCCATTTATACACGTGGGTAGAGAGAGACAATGTGGAGCAAAGTTTTTTTTTCTGAGGAAACAACACGATGGCAGAGACCAGGCATGAACCACCGACCTTCACGTTCAAAGTCAGACAAGCTAACCACTAGACCGCCATGCCTCCACATACCCCATCTAGACCCTGTAAAAGCTGACAGTACAGCACATGTATCATCAATGATAACATATATCATCATGTGATATACATGTCAAAGCGTTATCTGACTTTGACAGCAAAGAAAACTCTGAATTTAATCATAAGCTGCACTGTTATTTTAACAATGCCAATTTACTGTTTTTGTTTATACCAGATGGAGTTTCCTTCAGTGTTTTGGAAAACTCCCATGATAACGTGGAGACCAATGAAGGCACATATTTTGGATTGAAGGAGTATTGTGAGTCAATCAAGTGGACTCACCAGTTTCCATTGGTGAGACAAGATGATGCATTTGAGAAGATGGCTTTGAGGACCAGCAAGTATGCACACTGTCAATTATTCTGTGTTCTGTTTGTCACAAGCATGGGGCTGTCTCCATGGAGTGAAACCAATGGTGCAGCCAAACTCTATTGTAAGGGGGGCTGGGGGGAGGGGTAGAGTGATGAGAGGAGTAGAGGGTGGGGGCAGTGGAGTGAAAATGTGAAAAATTCATCTCAGCCATTTGCTAGGTTCCTACAGCAACCTCAATCCCAGTGTCCTTCTCTTAGAGGAGGACCCTGGGAACAAGGTTGTTCCTACAGGGACTCTGTATGACAGCTGTTTTGAGTCCTCCTTTGAAAAGTATAAACATGATTATTTGCATCAAGGAAATCCTTCCTCGTGTTTGATATATTACTTTGCTTCCATTATCTGAACGCTAAGAACAGGCTTAAAGACTGGGTTTATCATGATAATGTTTATCCTTTTGTGTTAAGAACCACAGATGATGTGAATCTGAGTGTTCTGAGGTGTTTTCTCCTCATTCGACATTACTGTGCTGCCATCATGTGGTCTGCAGGAATCAAGCCAGCAGAGCCCCACTGCACATTGAAGACCATACAGATCATGAGGGAGATAATCGAGTCTCCTGTTCACAATGCTGATGGAAGTGGTGCTATGCTTGTCATTCGCATTCCATCTGTGGAGCTTGCTACTCTGGCATTTGAGAGCCTGAAAAACACCCGAGATAGGTAAGAAATGTAATTACTTTAATTTATCCTTCAAAGACACACTGCCCTGCCAAAATAATGAAATTGTGTTTACTTAATCTTCATGTTATATTGACATCGTCAAATGCCACCAAATATACAACTAAATTGGATAAAAAGATTCTATAGAGCTACCCTGGGAGAGCCAAGTTTTCATACTTTCCCTTACAAAACGCGGCAAACTGTTTATATGAGAATCTCAAAGTTGGCCCGGCTAGCTGGGTCACCCTCTTTCGATGGCAGGTTGACCCAGCTGGCCGAGCCAACTTTTTCTCATATAAACGGTTTGGCTCGGCTAACTTTATAACGTCCGAGATTTGAATCAAACATTGAAGATCTCTCTGGAAAACACTTTGAAGGTTCGGATATGTAACATTTCAAATAAAATGATCAGTTTTGTTGCTCCTTGTTTCTGAAAATGCGGTAAAATTCTCATGGAAATTCCGAATCTCGGAATGAATTTACAAAACCGATGCGTAAACTTGAAAACTCCCTTCAAATTTTCAAAAATACTGGTCACGTGTGATGGAGCACAGACAGCATTTGGCTCGGCCAGGCGGGACAACTTTTTTTGTCATGCGAATGCTCAGTAAAGTTGTCCTGGGCGGGTGACCCTTCTACCTGGGCCAACTTTTCTCCATGTAAACAGGCCCTACAGAAATCTGCTGGCCATAATCATCAAAACACGATATTTCAGCCCGAACACTGTCCCTTGAAATGCTATTGAACCACTTACTACATTGAGTGGACAAAACCAAGAAAAAAGAAAAGATGTCAAATTTTATTTTGTTAAATACTGTTTTAAAAAGTAAACAGTACTAAAATGGTCTAGCATAGGTTAAGGGTCTCAGGTCTCAGAGTCCCAGCGGTACCCCCCCCCCCCCCCCCACCTCCCCTCGGGCATTGGCCCTGTAAGTCTGTCACCTTATGTACTAGTTAGGGTAGGTAGGTAAAGGTAGGTAGGTAAACTTTATTTAGACACAGTATCAATTCACAATACATGCTCTTCCATCGAGCCGTGTTTTTAACAACAATAGATTAAGTACTTAACTAATTTAAATTATCTAACTAAATTAATTTTCTATATAAAATTGTATTAAAAAACAATAAAAACTATCCTTTATTAACTATCGTTTATTAACTATCATTAAATTATGGTTAACAAATGCTGTGCCATTATTGAGCGAAACCTGTTTCATTGCAGGCTAGGATTTCAGTTTAGATTTGCCATCATCCACGACAATGGTGTCAATGAGTTGGAAATTGAAGATTATTTCTTGAAGAGGCTTAGACTGTGGAGGGAACAAAGAGGTTAGTGCTCACAGAAGATGGAATGATTTGGAATGAGAATTATTTATGAGCTGTAGACCAAATCTTGAAATTAGGTCCTAAATGGACTTCTCAAACCTACTGCTGAAGAGATTTCATTTGAATGGTCACACCATAGGATTTCGTCAACAGACTCAAAAGTTAGAACTACACTACATGTCTTCATAATTCACTCTTGCAGTGAAATGGTTAAAGGGCCTACAGCTGTATGTCACCATTTGTAGCGTTAAAAAAGCCCAAGACATCTTTATATCAGTGGAAGCCCAACAATAATGGTTCAGTTTTGTTTAAAATTATTCTACGAGTGCCCTAAGAGTAAAAATAAGTGTCTTGTGCTGCAAATGACCAGGATGGAAATGGATTTATTGTAACTTGAAAAAAATTGGGCCGTTGTCTTCAAGTTTATCATCTTGCGTCCTGAACCCTCGTTAAGTCTTAGGTAAAAAAAGGTGAAGTCGCACTCGGGCCACGATGGCCCACACGGCCGGAGCTTAACCCGGTTTCCGTAGCATGAAGCAATTAGGAATATTGCTACTCCCCCCTGGATGGGATGCTAGTCCATCGCAGGGTTACCCCCAGCATTTTGTCGCCAGTACCCATTTATACACCTGGGTGGAGAGAGACAGTGTGGAGAAATGTTTCTTGTCTAAGGAAACAACACGACGGCAGAGACCAGGCTCGAACCACCGACCTTCAAGATGAAAGTCCGACGCGCTAACCACTAGACCACCATGCCGTCCATCTTAGATTATGTTTTATTCTCTCTTTGAAGATTCACTTGATATCTTTCTCTCATTGTTCTATAAGCAATTCGTTTCTGATAAATGTATTTAGTTTTAATGTGGGATAGATAAGACCCCAAAACTTCAAAATTCCCATGACATACCGGTAGTTCTTTTAATAGTGAAAAAAATCTGTGGCACCTGCAACAACATTTACAATATTGTTTCATTTTCATTCCAGTGAAAGCATTTTACATGTACAATAATGTTGTACTATTTTCAGGGCAAACAAAAGCCAAAAGCAAGTCATCTGAAAGATGGAGCCCAAAGTACTTTGAAGATCTTCACGATCTCCCTTGCATTATCATCTTAAGCAGCAGAGAAAGACCAGGAGATACTTTCCCAAGGTACAGTAAGCAGATTCTCTTCATTGTCCTTGGACCCCCCCCCCCCCCAAAAAAAAAAAAAAAAACAAAACAAACAAACAAACAAACAAAAACAAAAACAAACAAAAACAAAAAAAAATCATTTTATTTCAATGTATTTAACATAAAGAACTAGTTGAGAACACTGTTTTTACATCCCCTTGTTTTTACATCCCTTATTGGAGACGAGACCGGGTCATCCGAGCCACTTGAAGGTTTATCCGTTTGCAGGTATCATAGCAAAGATAGCACCTTCGTCCTCAGTTATTTTAAGACCCTGAGTATTAGTCTGGCTGGGGATCGAACCTGCAATGCTCAGCACCTTCACCAACTGAGCTGACCCTGCCGCGGTAAAATTTAGAAGAGTTGTTCACTTAAGCTTGGTTCCCACAAGCGAAATCGCAATCACAAGAACCTTACAATTTAGTGGAAATCAAAACGGTGGAAGTAGATAGTAAGCGACAGAAGCAGAAGCGGAAGCGGAATTGGAAGAAAAAGGAAACCTGATCTGATTCCGATTGCGACTCCGCTTTTTGATTTCCACTAGAACGTAAGGCTCCTTTGCTTCCGACTTCATGTCCGATTACGTTGCTAGTGGGAACCAGCCCTTGTGAGAGGTTAAATCACAGTGCGGCTAGGACCATGACTGAGTGTCCTTTGCTTCACTTGTTACTCTGCAACGAAGTGCAGTAACAAATTTAAACTCTGAATTACAGACAGGTTTGGCAGCCATAACTGTCATACATCAAAATTTCGTTTGTCCCGGCTTCTTATATTTGATAATTATTTTGCATGCATTACCCTGCGGTGGTTAAATTTTGTTTATTTTATCGCTTGTCAGAAGGAATTTGTTGAAGGTTTTATCAACTTGATTCACTCAACAGTTTACGTTTCTTTTGCCAGATCCTTAAAGTACATCGATTTGAGATTGATAGACAGAGGTTTTGTGTACCGCTCTTCTCTGGAGCTGGAATTCAGTGCAATAGCTTGTTACATTGGATCTGGCATAGGCTCCCGAGGAATCGAGGGCAATGAGCCCAATGGTCAGGCAGAATCCAAAGATGATTCCAATGCAAACGGTGGCACATTGTGCAGAACAAGCCATTACTCCTCAGCATATCCATTACCAGTCATTCTAGTCTCACGCTCGGTCTTCAAGGCATTCCAGACAGATTTTTACGGTTATCCAAAGCATCTACTTCTCCCTACAACTCCGCAGACAAGGTGGGTGGGGCTGGGACGCCCACCTGTTGTGACATCAAATCCGCGACACCAGTCGCTGTACTACAGGGAGTGGACGGAACCTAAACCCAAACAGGTTCCTGGACCGCAGCAGGACGCGTCCAGCAAACCAGTCATAACTTTGCGCAGTGCGAGTGGAGTGGTTATCAGCCCGGATATCTCTGGTAAGGTTGTTATAGCCTGCGTAGGAGCATAGTAGACACCAGTTTATCTGATAGACATAGACAAAGACAGACAGTTAGACATAGACATAGATATAAGATACAGACATAAGACATATGACATAGACATAAGATACAGACATAAGACTTAAGACATAGACATAGACGTAGACATAAGATACAGACATAAGACATAAGACATAGACATAGAGCTCAGGAGCCATACCTCGTTAAAACGCTCTCGTGAAATAAAAAGAACTTAAAACACAATAGGTAAAAAGATGAAAAAATACAAATTAGAATAAAACATAAAATAAAGACCACAAGACTAATTTTGAGGACGTGCGAGCCTCGGTTACTCGCCGTGGCTGATAGCCCTTTTACAAGCCCGTCCAGGTGTTCAGATTGTAACAAGCAGGGAATTAGGATTCATCCAACCCTCTTCTTCAGGAAATACCCACAAGTTAGTTTCTTTGCTAGAACAATTAGGGACTGGAACAATTTAAGTAACTCTGTGATTGAATCCGATTCATATGATGGCTTCAAACGAGCCGTGAGTAATTTGGTTATCTAATTTGTTGCAACAAGAGTATAGATGATTTACATGTATAGTGTATTGTTTAATAGTAATCCAATTCTACTTGCTATTTACTATGTAAATGCTGTGAGCTTCAGCTGACCACATCTATGTAATGGGAAACTGTTTTAGATTAAATTTGTAGATGTAGATGTAGATGTAGATGTAGGCAGTGCCCAAAGAAGATATAATTAATGCGAAGGCTGACGACAGGGAGTAGGCATGCAAGAGCATCTGGAACAGTCTGCCCTTTACAAACGTTTCGGTAGTTGTGAACGTGAAAATTATATGTAAAATTTTAGATGTTGTTGAAGAAGATGGAATGTCTGCAGTGGAATCCTTTGCTGAAAGCAACAGAATGGCTTCAGGTAATTTAAAGGTCAAATGGACCAAATATTTGAATTTTTTCTTTATCCATTTAAAGCTATTTAAACTTTAAAGGAAACCATAATAAAGCATACTTACGCAACAATTTGCCTTCCTGAGTGTCCTCTCTTCTGGCGAATACAGAGTATTCTAACTTGCATGTAAGATTTTCACTGTTTTTGTATTAATAATGGACAATTGTTGCTGCAGTTTATCTCAGAACAAAACACCATAGTTTTTCGCTCAGTCACCGACCTTCAACTTCAATCCTTGACTGTTTTGAGGTGGTCAATAGTGATATCACTATTGGTTTCCGACAATTTTCCCGATCGCTCTACGATTATGAAGGCCAAAAAGTTTCATTTTTCAACTTTCAATATCTCTGCGATACAATTAGTTTTAAACTTCAGAATATGTTTATTTGGTTCTCTTTCAACACATTGCACTAGTATTGGACTAAAAGAAAATATGTCAAATTTTTGGTTCATTTGACCTTTAATGTAAAGAATCACCAATGTTAAAGGAAAGCTCAGTCTATTCAGTTACTTGAAGGGTAAAGGTAAGTCTTCACAAGCCTAATGGCTCACAACTGCCGGAGCGTAACCCGGTTTCTGTAGCATGAAGCGACTGAGAGTATTACTACTCCCCCCTGGATGGGATGCTAGTCTATCTCAAGGTTACCTACCTCCTCCCCCCCCACACACACCAGCTTATTGCCCTTTGTTTTAAACAATGTCGTTTTTCTTAAAGGGACACTGTCACCTATTTTTAGTATCACTTTGAAAAGCCAAAAAATATATACATATTTGTTTCAATGGAAACCTTAAAATAATGGTCCAGTTTTGTTAACAAATACTCTTCGAGTGCACAGAAACTAGTATTCGTTAACTATGGCTGCGGATGGCCAGGATGGAAATGGACTGCAACTTGAAAAAATTGGCCAATTTTTTCAAGTTCCTCCCAAGAGTCGTGGAAAAATCGCAGAAAAACTTATTATGGTTTGTTCTTCCTTGAAGAAATCACTTGATATTATTATTCTTGGTGTTCTAAAAGCAATTTTATGTTTGAGCAAAGGTACTTTGTCATATATTTAGACGTATTTTGACCAAAACAGAGCAAAATATGCGTGACAATGCCCCTTTAAATCTAGTCGAACACTTCATAATGAAACTTTTAAATTTTGTAGTACTCACGACACATATCATTAGCTGCAGACGAAGTTTCAAGAAAATTTTTAAGACGGTTTTCGAGTAAATAGACAATCATTTTTAGGGCATGATGGGCAAACCAGTACTAAAGCAAATAGTTTGCATAAAGAAAAATATTTCCAAAATGACCTTACATATTATTTTAAAACAGCGAGCCGTTAAAATAATCATTGTCCTTTACTTTTAAAAAATCTTCAACTTGCATTTGGGTAACAAACTCCCATAATATTCCTTTGCATAACTTTTTTCTATACGCAACATACATACCTAAGTACCGCCCTCGGGCCGTAACCTCTGTATACCATGATTTTTTTTTGTGAATAATCTTTTATTTAGAGCGTTTCGTACGTAATCACGATTTGGCTCATAGGAGCCTTTGATCTTTTGTTTGGAGCAGGCACCAGTGAGGGTGAGGACAGCAGCTGCGAAGATTCCAAGACAGGCGCTGAAAATGGAGCAACAAAGAAAACAATAGATTCAGACACAACAGAAAGACATGGCCATCAGGCAGTCATTGGTAAGATGTTACAAGTAGGTCTGCTAAAAGTCGACAATCGACGCTTCATTATGAGTGATGATTTTGTGCGAATTGTTGCATACTGCTCGAGTTTTTTGATGAATTTCAGAGCTCTGGAAATACAAATCCTTAGTATTGTTAATAGTGTCTACAATTAGCCCTCAAACTAAATGCCTGGACATGGAAATAAAGCTTCTCATTGAACACCCTTGGAACAAGTGTCCTCTTTGAAGAGGTGTCCGGTTATAGGAGGTGGAAAATTATGGGTCCACAAGATATAAAGTAACAATAAATCGTCCGCCATTTATGAATGAGGTCTGGTGTACGGGGAACTCTATCTAAGCCGAACACCTTCGGGATCAGCTCTAACTGTCCATCTTAGAGAGGTGTCCGCCTTATAGAGAGTTTAGTTACAGAGGAACAAGTGAAATTCGGCCAGAACCAGCCAATAATTGATGTCCGTCTTAGAGAGGTGTCCACCTTATAGAGAGTTTAGTTACAGGGGAACAAGTGAAATTCGACCAGAACCAGCCAATAATTGATGTCCATCTTTGAAAGGTGTCTGCCTTATAGAGAGTTTAGTTAAAGAGGAACAAGCGAAATTCGGCCAGAACCAGCCAATAATTGATGTCCATCTTAGAGAGGTGTCCGCCTTATAGAGAGTTTAGTTACAGACGAACAAGTGAAATTCGACCAGAACCAGCCAATAATTGATGTCCATCTAAGAGAGGTGTCTGCCTTATAGAGAGTTAAGTTACAGACGAACAAGTGAAATTCAACCAGAACCAGCCAATAATTGATGTCCGTCTTAGAGAGGTGTCCGCCTTATAGAGAGTTAAGTTACAGACAAACAGTGAAATTCGACCAGAATCAGCCAATAATTGATGTCCATCTTAGAGAGGTGTCCACCTTATAGAGAGTTTAGTTACAGACGAACAAGTAACATTCGACCAGAACCAGCCAATAATTGATGACCATCTTAGAGAGGTGTCCACCTTATAGAGAGTTTAGTTACAGACGAACAAGTAACATTCGACCAGAACCAGCCAATAATTGATGTCCATCTTAGAGAGGTGTCCACCTTATAGAGAGTTTAGTTACAGACGAACAAGTAACATTCGACCAGAACCAGCCAATAATTGATGACCATCTTAGAGAGGTGTCCACCTTATAGAGAGTTTAGTTACAGACAAACAGTGAAATTCGACCAGAACCAACCAATAATTGATGTCCGTCTTAGAGAGGTGTCCACCTTATAGAGAGTTTAGTTACAGACAAACAGTGAAATTCGACCAGAACCAACCAATAATTGATGTCCGTCTTAGAGAGGTGTCCACCTTATAGAGAGTTTAGTTACAGACAAACAAGTAACATTCGACCAGAACCAGCCAATAATTGATGTCCGTCTTAGAGAGGTGTCCACCTTATAGAGAGTTTAGTTACAGACGAACAAGTAACATTCGACCAGAACCAGCCAATAATTGATGTCCGTCTTAGAGAGGTGTCCACCTTATAGAGAGTTTAGTTACAGACGAACAAGTAACATTCGACCAGAACCAGCCAATAATTGATGACCATCTTAGAGAGGTGTCCGCCTTATAGAGAGTTTACTTACAGAGGAAGAAGTGAAATTCGGCCAGAACCAGCCAATAATTGATGTCCGTCTGAGGTGTCCACCTTTATAGAGAGTTTAGTTACAGACGAACAAGTGAAATTCGGCCAGAACCAGCCAATATTTGATGTCCATCTTAGAAAGGTGTCCGCCTCATAGAGTCCACTTAAATGAAACCTCTTCAGCAGTACTTTTGCATGGTACCATTTGTTTTTCAATATTTTACAAAATGAAATTTAAGATTTTTAAATTTTGATAATATCGTTGATTGTTAGTTATTTTCTCACAAGGTCCTGCTCTTCTGCACCGTCTGTATGGCATGACAGCAAACACGCGGCAAGACGCAAATACTGGAGAGAACGGTACTGACAGCAACAGGAACGAGCCAGAGAAATCTAAAGCTGACAAGTACCACCCCAGAACAGTCCTGTTCAGTGGACCGCCACAGGTACATTGCATAACCTTCAATGGAGGCAGCGTGGTCTAGTGCGTAGGGCGCTGGATCTGCAATTTGTAGGTCCCAGGTTTAAGTCCTTTGTGACTGCTCGATGGACACAGTAGCCCCATGTTCAAATCCTTTGTGACTGCTCCATAGACACAGTAGTCCCAGGTTCAAGTCCTTTGTGACTGCTCCATAGACACAGTAGCTCCAGGTTCAAGTCCTTTGTGACTGCTCCATAGACACAGTAGCTCCAGGTTCAAGTCCTTTGTGACTGCTCCATGGACACAGTAGCCCCATGTTCAAATCCCAGGCCATGCTATGTCCAACTGGTCACCCTCTTAATAGTCAGGCTTTTAAAAATGTTTTTTTTTTTTTATGTCTGCAGTTAGCGCATTAGTGCTTAATACATTCACACTATTAGAAAGTTTTTTGTTTCACTCTAATTACCAAACGTTTACGTTGTTTTAGTGTGAACTGTACTTGTTTGGGTTCTTAATTTTACGTTCTTTCCATAACAGGTGGGTAAAACTCATTCGTATCTTCACTTCATTCGTCTTCTGCACCAAACAGTCCAGAAACTGCGACGCGTGGATGTCTACAACGAAACCCTGTCTACCCCAGAGGAGAGCTCTATACAAGCCACGCCCGATCCTTCATGCGACGAACACGAGAGAATGGTCTGGCCCGTGTACAAAGAATTCGCCAAGCTTCCATTTAGCTGCTTACTAAAAGAGCACAGATACGCCAACACCAGCAAACTTCGGATACACCCCGCTTCCGGTTACGCCACTTCCGGTGACATTCTTGCGCAACCCTTGTCAGTCAAACGGTCACCAAGGCGACCAACTTGTTCCATGATGCTCTCTTGCTGGGCGGCGTATGACACTTACCATCACTGCGACTCCTGCAAAAATTATCGGGAAGACAGAGGTCCCAGTACCCCTCTGAGCTATGTTTACACCCTCCAGGGTGGGGAGAGGTTACGGTTTTTAATCCCGCATCGGTGCTTGCAGAGTTTTACTTTCACCAAGGAGAAACAGCTTCGCAGTCTGCGACTGCCCATGGTGCTGACTGGTGGCAGTGGAGAGGTGGTGAAGCCGTTGAAGGCGGAATCCGCGGGCGCTGGAGAAGCAGTGGGGTTGATTAAGAGCCCTATAATGATGCCGAGTACTGGAAGGCATGAGTATGGTAAGCGGATTTATTGAGCAGTTTTCAAAACCAAAACCAATCCAATGAACCAATCAGAACTCGAAGCAAATACAAGTAGCCGGCGGCAAGCGCGGGAAAAATCGCGATTGATTTTAGCTTAAGTTCTGATTAGTTGGGATATAGGATAAAGCGACGCGAGATTTTTTAGCCAATCACAAAGCGTAGCAATGCAAAACCAAAGGAATTGCAATTTTAATATGGTGGTCCGATTATTGGGCCGATGTTGGAACCGTTTAAACGACTTCCGCACCACGTTTTTTTTGACTTTCAACATTTGCCTAAAAAGTTGCACGGATGTTGGGGAAATGTTGGAACCGTTTCGACGGGCTTTGATGTAACCTGTATTCAAAAAGTTAATCTGAAACTAAACATTCCAATCCGCTGTTATGCTACCATTAATTTCATATTTTGATGACCTGTTTTTAACGCTACAGCTTCCTTAAAGTTACAAGTATTTTTTTTCCTTGACAGGTCTGCTGAATCTGTACCACGCCATGGAAGGTGAAAACCACACCCTCCTTGTGTTTGTCAAGCACCAGGAGATGGCTTTGTACCACAAGGCGTGGCCTAACCACGTGATTGTTGGTCTCCCTGCGACCGCTGATACCCAGGGCCTTGGTGCGGCTCGCTCTTACATCAAGGTATGGGACATTGACCAGAAAAATAAAAATTATTATATTTGCTAAGATAGCAGTTGCCTCTTATAATATAATGTATGCATCTAAATTTTTCTAAAGGAATCATCCTCGGTGTCGAGAAAGATACCTGACGTGTTTCTTAAAAGTGCTGAAAAATTTGCGCAGGGCCCGAAAAACCTACGTTATGTGCGGAATGTTTATTAACCATGATTCAATTTTTTTTGAAGACTGGGGAATAAAATCTTTAGTTGGCGGAACCATTCGGGCTGGTTTGCCGGCTAAAAATTTATATTTTGGGTGCGATTTAGAGGACGCCTCGAAAGTATGCAGGCTTCATCTCCCTTTCGCGCGTGCCACTCGCGCGCGTGTCCTCGAAATCTCCCCTGAAGTGGCTTCAATTGAACTGTTCTTTTCCAGGAATTTGCCACAGAGAATTGGCGCGTGGAGCGTGAGCGACACGGAGTTCAGGGCAAGCGCGGTCAGGACGTGTGGCCGTTTATCTTTATGATGGATGACTCGTGTGTTATGTGGCAAAACCTTCTGAAACAATCTGCTAAGAAGTGAGTGAGTTCTTTTGTAGACCAGTTTGCAGTGACGACATGAAAATCTAAGCTCATACTAATGTTGCACTAGGTGCTACAATTTTTTTTAGCATTTTTCAGATCTAGAAGTTACTGAAATGTATGTTACAAGTCCTGGGCCCAGTTGTTCGAAAGCCGGTTAACGCTAACCCTGGATTAAAACTTAACCGAGGATTTAATTTCTCTTGTTAGAAGTGTTTTTAAGAGCTAATTCTAAGTTACATGCGAAGACAAGTCAGAGACGAAACTAAAGGGCAAAACTACTTTGGAAAAATCTACACAGATTAACTACTTAACTGGAATCAAAATAAATGCTAACCGTGGGAAAGCTTGACCGCGCTTTGAGCAACCCAGCCCTGGAAATCAGTACAGTCGATTTTACTTCTGTGTGCAGAGCCGGGATTTTCAAACAATGGTGAAGAAATTCGCCCATAAAATGTGCTCAAAGAGTAAATCCTTACTCCCTACAAGATATTTGAACTGCGTTCGCCATTTTTTGACTATGGGCATATCATGGAGGGCGAGCCATGACTGATGAATCATGGTACGTGAATCATGGCGGGCGAATTATAACTGGCGAATCATATTTAAGTTCTGCACGCCGAACTGAGAAAACACCTTGAAGTGGGTTTAAAAAAAAAAAACTCGGCTGCGCCTCGTTTTTCAACCCACTTCGCGGTGTTTGGATATCTGATGAAACACTGTTCCTCGTGTTTGATATATTACTTACGATTTTTTTTATCATGGGCGGACCATGACGGGCGAATCATGTCTGAAAAACCCGTGTCTGCACACTGCAGTGAAATCAGTGGTAAATACATGGATACAAGCTGGATTGTGGACAGATTTTACGTTATTTGTAGCCTATCTCTAGCCAGTCCACAGGGACTCTAAAATGGGCCGATTTTAAAAACAAGTTAAGGCGGTGTAACTCGATTTCAATTTTTACAATAACTGAAGTTATTCTCGCATGCTGATTGGTCAATTTTTATCATCAATAAGAGTACAGACACATAAAATTTTAATTTATGCAAGATGTCATCCTGTCAATTTTTTAGCCAATGAAATTTCTTTATTGTTATCAGTTAGCCAATGAGAAAGCGAGAAAACTTATTGATAATGATTGCGTCAATTTGAATAAAACTCAGCAATTTGTCGTGTTTACCTTGCGCTCACTCTTCATTTCATCCGGTTTTTTTACGATTTTGGCGTTTTTGTTATTGTAAAAAGCAAAATGACGTCAGTTTTTTATGCGTCTGGCTCGTGGATCCACAGCACTTTGACAATGTTATGACGAATTTTATCATCAATAAGGGAACAGACGCATAAAAAACTGACGTCAATTTGTTAACTTGCCTACCCGAATAGCTCGTGTAGCTTGTTTGCGACTTTATCTAACTACCTAACCTTGTGTCTCCAGAGAGGAGTCTTCCAGCAAGGAATCTGAGGGGCCATCCTGTGTTATGACGTCCCTGTTAAAGGTTCTTCAGCACCTTGAGAACACACCAGATCTGATCAACTATGGTATGTTAGGCCTGCGGCAGTACAGCACAGACTCCTCCAGTCCTGTGGATCACGGCTCATTTACTCACTGTCTCTTACACACTGCGATCATGATGAACCTGGACAAGCTCCAAACAATCAAGTACAACAAGCACAGGTAACTATGATAAAACCCAAAGAAAACGTATAACAATTTTTCCTAATTTTTACTGTTAAAAAACAACAACAACAACAACTGAAAAGCGAACAATAGCACAGGAAAGTATTGCTCAATAGCTTTTATTTGAATGGTCAGACTCTACCTTGTACAGAATAGTCAAAAATACCACAGGAAAGTATTGTTCAATAGCTTTCAATTGAATGGTCAGACTACCTTGTACAGTGTAGTCAACAATACCACAGTAAAGTACTGCTCAATAGCTTTCATTTGAATGGCCAGACTACCTTGTACAGTGTAGTCAACAATACCCTAGTAAAGTACTGCTCAATAGCTTTCATTTGAATGGTCACATTTTAGGATTTCGTAGAACCACCTTGTACAACATAATAAACAGCACCACAGGAAAGTACTGCTTAATAGCTTTTATTTAAATGATCACACTTCAGGATTTCATCCAAGGTCAGTGGTTCAAATCTTAAGAAACTTTCCTCCACACTGTCTCTCTTAATTTAGGTGTACCGGCACTGATAGGACACTTAGATCACAAATTTTTTTTACCCTTGGAAGTTGCTAATAAACATCGTTTGTCAATTTATACAGGTACTGGTGGGAGGATGTGAACTTCAGTTTGAAAGTACTAGCCAGCGGAATACACACCTGTCGCTTCAATCACCTGGTCGTAGCTAAGAAGTTCATGGAGACAGGTGGTGTTACCGCCTTTAAAGAGGAGCCATCGCACAGCGCTGAAGGCAGCAGTAATCACAATAAAGACCTGCTGCCAGGTGACAACCTGGTTACTGCTCCCGACAGGGACAATGCACCCTACCTCTCGGCGCCATCATACTACCTTCTGGAGCGCTACCTTGAGCTCATGGGTGCGGCCAAGCTCTTTCCTGTTACTGCAGCTCACCCCGATCATCCGGTGCTGGTGGTTGACTGCTATGTTAATCTTGGCCCGAGGCTTACTGTGGAGTTTGTTAGTTCAAGTGGCTGGGAAAAAGACAAGAAGACCGGTGCAAGGCATGACACCAGGTAAGACTGTTCTTCAACGATTCTTGAGTTAAAAGGAATAAATAGCTGTAATTGTTAAAGGAACACTAGCCAAATGCCACCAAATATACAACTAAATTGGTAAAAAGATTCTATAGAAGCTGTAGTTTGGAGATAAAGTGCAGAATTACAAGGAAGTGGATTAGAGTTCATCAATTTTGATTTAGAGACAGGTGGTCAAGAAATCAAAGTTTTCATTCTGGTGGAATTTTGAGTTTTTTAGTCGTTATTTTGTTTTACAAGTTCATGTTCTTTGCGTTCATCGCTTTTGGTTATTTTTTAATTTTTATTTTAAGATACCGTAAATCATCTATTAAGCCCACCCCTCTTCCTCTCCAATAAGCCCCCCGGGGGGCTAAAAGCCTGGTTTCCATATAATCGCAGCGATCGTTACGATCGACGATCGCTGCGATTCTTGCGATCCTTGCGATCGCTGAGACCTCAGGTTTCCATATGATCGCAGCGATCGCAAGGAAACGTCGAGTAGGCCTGGATCCGATAAACTTTAAGTGCATTATGGGATACAAGGCTTTGGGTGCAATGCTTTCTGGGACATTTTGGATCTCAAGGATCGCAAGAGTGCTTTCCATATAAAAACCTCTCGATCGCAAGAATCGCAAGGATCGCAGAGATAGAAATTTTTCTATCTCTGCGATCGCAATCGCAGGGATCGTAACGATCGCAAGGATCGCAAAGTTTTTGGTTTCCATATGATCGCAAGGGTCGCACAACACTTTTTTCTGCGATCGCTGCGATCCTTGCGATTATATGGAAACCAGGCTTAACGCTACAGCGAGGATGACCTAGGCTGAGGTTCACAAAATGTCGGTGTCAACGACAACAGTCCTTTTCATCACCTTGACGATCTTAACCATTAACAAAGTTTTGTTTGTTTCAGTTACGGTGGATTGTTGCTATATTTCTGCGATCGCTCAGTGTCCAAGCAGTTCCTCGCACAGTTCAAGTTCGCAACACGCTCTCGGCTCTGTATCGTGTGTCAAGACCGGAACACACTCAGACAAGAAGTGGCCAGGCTGGACTTGGAAGAATGGTGGCGTTTCAGGTTACGGGACGAGCTTCAGACCGCGAACAGTCCGGACGAACCCGCGCTATATTTCCTCACTGGAAAACACGACGATTGAATGGAAGCGATGATTTCCGTAGAAACAAGAGCGAGGGCCAGCGTTTGAGTTCCCGAGAATCGCCAAGACACAACGGGACAACTTCCGAAGATTTTCCGTAAACTCTTCGGGTATTGCGAGTTGTCAGACAAAGACCGAGCGTGAAAAATAATCTATAACAACCGTTGAAGTTCGCGTATGCTCGACTTCCGGAGATTTCCGGAGAACTTCTCTGACACGTAGAGTTTATTAATAGTTTTGAGGCAAAAACAGTGTGTGTACTGATCCTTAAGCAGCTGCTGTGAGATCTCGCGCCTTTTGTCCAGGAAAGAGTATATGAAACAGATTGAACAATTAGCATATTTTAGAGAGTGGCAAGTTACATGATTAGTTACGTGTCTTATTTTTGCCCACTCCAGAAACTATGAAAAATACCATAATACTCTTTAAAGTGGGTGGTGCTTGATGTAAGCCTCATTTTTCCGATTGCTTTTGTTTTCAGCACGAACTGCACGTGCTTTGCTTCAACTTCGTGGCAATTTGCATACGGTGCACATTTGTATGCGAACACAGTGCTACGTCCTACCATTCCTACATGTACCCTGAATTCTATTGTGCCATTCTAACGGAGGAGACTTGAATAATTACACCCCGGTGAGGCTGAGCCTGCATATAAAAGAGTATTATGGTATTTTTCGGAGTGCCCAATTAGCGACTGTTTGAGACTGGTTTTCACTAGCGACGGAGTCGGAGTCGCAATCAGAAGCGTATCTAGTGAAAATCAAACAACGGGGAGTGGTAAGCAGAGTTTCCGATCGTTCTTAGGATTCCGTTCGTACAGTCTAGATTGTCGGTGTCGTGAGCAGTAATCTGTACTCGGAGAGCCTGGTAATGGGCATTGTGATTGGTTTATTCTTCCACTTCTGCTTGTGACTGCGACAGTCTGGTATTCACTACATCGCATGTGACAGAGACATAAGCGCAATTCGATTCCTAATCCTAATCCGATTCCGTTGAGTTTGCGACTCCGTTGTTTGATTTTCACTAGATCATAGTAGCGCCCTGACGACTCAGATTACGAATCCGACTCCGACTCCGTCGCTAGTGAAAACCAGTCTTTGACTTTTTCACTTCAGACCCACAAAGGGCCAACCCTAGAATCTTGTGATATAGTTCTAACTTTTGACTCAGTTGATGAAATCCTATGGTGTGCCGATCATTGAAATGAAGTCTCTTGTGAAGCACTTCCTGTGGAACTGTTTGTTTTACAGTATTTAACAAACTCGCAAACTCGTCACGCAATACATTCCTCCCGTACGAAAATGGATTGCGCGACGAGAACGAAGGACGTGTGCGTTTGAGGCTTTATCTTGGTAGTGAAAGAGGTACAGCTTTAAACCAAGTAGTATAGAGCGATTTTCATTTGAGTGTTGAAAGTAATTTCGCGATTGCTTTGGTTTTGCATTGCTACGCTTTGTGATTGGCTAAAAAAATCTCGCGCCACTTTCTCAACCAATCAGAAGTAAAACCAAAACCAATCGTGACTTGTTCGCACGCGTTTTCCCGCGCGTGGCGCCGGCGACATGTATTTACTTCGAGTTCTGATTGATCCATTCGATTGTCTACTTATGTTGTGATTGGCCAGAGTAATTACTTTGGTTTTGGTTTTACGACACTCAAATGAAAGCCGCTCTAATTGGCCTATAATAATCATAGGTTTTTGACCAACCAGGCGAGGAGTTTTAATTGTTCAAATTTTGATCTTATAATGCCATCGTGGAAGAGTATACATCTTGATATAACTATTTCATTGAAGGAGTTTTAAACGCTCCCTTCTAGTTTTATCGGCCTCAAAGACGGCTCTTTAAAAAGCTTTCTCTTTTCAAAATAGAAAGCGAACACAGTTTTCATCCACGTGCTCAGCCAAGCTACGATTCTATTTTATAAATAGTGTTATGAACGAGTGGAGGCGGTGACAAGATAATGTATTGTTCAGAAGTATAGTATAGTATAATATAACGTCTAAGGTTTGACTGAGTTTGTAATGTTCATTAGTTCCGGTTCCTGGGAGTTTCTCCCTAGGAGATCCTTCATCCCTAGTGGGCAAAGACTAAGGGCATAGTGGACGTGCAACCACTAGGTTTTACCGTATATTTTAAGGTTTATGACCCTTGGATATAAAGGTACATAGCAAGACGATGGCTGCGGTCACATCTACGACGTAACTAAAGTTTAACATAAGTTAGTCTCAAGTTACGTGACGTCATACCTAACTGGAGTTAGTGCTTTCGGTCGACTTTGCGGTCACACCACGCAGTTAACTACAGTTAGTTCTAATTGGCCTATGGATGACGTCAGAATAAAGAGGGGTTCGTGACGGCCCTTACTGTTGATCCGTGAAATGTCAACATGGTTGACCGACGTAAAGTGTGTCTTGTTTTTCTTCTTATTTATTTTTTCGTGCGGCAAACCGTCGGAGAAAAATGAGAAATAAGTTGAGAATTTTAACGGATGCTCGACGCCGGGTACACGTGTTGCTACCTTGTTGTATGTAAAGTTTTTGTTTGTTGTTTTTGGTTTCCCCTTCGCTTCACGCTTGGTTTTTATTTTGCATATTTATATATGCTCATCTCGCACTTGCGAAAAAAAAGAATTGCCACATTCTGATTGGTTGTTTGTTTGTAAAATCGCAGCGATCGTTACGATCGACTATCGCTGCAATTCTTGCGACCCTTGCGATCATATGGAAACCAAAACGTTGCGATTGCGATCGCAGAGATAGAAAAATTTCTATCTCTGCGATCGCAATCGCAAGGATCGCAACGTTTTGGTTTCCATATGATCACAAGGGTCGCAAGAATCTCAGCGATCGTCAATCGTAACGATCGCTGCAATCGTTGCGATTATATGGAAACCAGGCTTTACCCATGAACCCTGTTTGGGTATAACTATAGTTAGTCTGTATTGTTTTGGATAACCGAGGCGTAAATTTTGTAACTGTAGTTAGAGCGAACAGAGAAGCGGTCACATAACCGAAATAGCTAACTATAGTTATCCCCGTCTTAACTATAGTTAGTAGCCCAGATGTGACCGCAGCCGATGTGGCAAAGTATCTTCGTCCCTGTTAATTGAAATGTGAACGAATAAATGTTACACAAAAGAGAACTTCGGGTATGAGGAAGTAGCTGGTTTTGGAAATGGAAAAGTTATAGTTTTGTATTTAATTTTATGATTCTAAACGTTTCGTCCCTCGCAAAAGCGAGGGTATCTATACGCTTGCAGCTTTTCAATACAGCTGTAAGGTCAATTTTGACGGAAAATTATTCCCGAGAACAAAACCACCAACTATTAATCCATCGTGCTAAAACTGTGCAAGTTTCTTCCTTAATATTATGTACACGGACACATGTTTTTCTGGGTAATTGCTTCCACGTAGATCTGTGGAATATTATAATTTTAAAACTAAATTTTTATTTGAATTGCAAATGCATAGATTAATTAACAATTCATTATTAATATTTTTCTTCACACCTTTACCACGAGGAAAGCGAAGGAGGCTAAACGAGTTATATTCATCCTCACAGATAATTCTTGATTGCAAACGAAACTTTAATAACGTTAATGTGTTCGAGATGAGGAACAAAGTCATCTGCCCCAGCATGTAGACCACAGTTTCTGAAGCGAAGATTTATTTTGTCAACACGTGGATGAATGATGATAACTTTTAATTAATGCCTTCTACAACTACATACTTTAGGTAAGAGTATTATATTGTTACATAGTTTTCTTACAGCATTTATTGAGGGTTGTTTTCAAGCAATGGCTTAAACGGTAGGATGGTTCAGTATACACTCGACGCTATTGAGACTGCTTTGTTAGTCTGCAACTAACGTATCAGCTGTCATATTAATTAACAATTGCCTCTTAGGCCCCGTCCACACGTATCCGGATATTTTTGAATCCGCAACTTTTTTGTTACGGATTAGAAAATATTCGCGTCCACACGTAGTGTATTCGAATCGTATTTGCACGAATTCGCCGGATACGCTTGGACGTAAGGCCAATCCGCAACAAAAAAGTTGCGGATTCAAAAATGTCCGGATACGTGTGGACGGGGCCTTACAATGCACGAAAAAGTGGATTTACATGGGTGACAAAACAGTAAAGCAAAGCACAACTTTGCCCATATTTGCAGTAAATCAAACTTGATGTTAGCACTTAACTTGCAAAGAAAGCAAAGCTGGTAAATTCCACATTTTCTTTACGTTTGCTTGGCATGGCAAAGATGAGCGTGGGGTAGCAAAGATAAGTAAATTTTGCGCAGTTTATTTACACCACATTTACACACAATTTGCATGGAGCAAAGACGTATATTTACATTCACTTCACACCCCCATTGCAAATTTGGTTCAAATTTAGAGGCCCAAATT
Organism: Cladopsammia gracilis; assembly: GCA_022457155.1. Classification (NCBI taxonomy): domain Eukaryota; kingdom Metazoa; phylum Cnidaria; class Anthozoa; order Scleractinia; family Dendrophylliidae; genus Cladopsammia; species Cladopsammia gracilis. Next base: position 1,699,017 of record JAJGOT010000014.1, on the reverse strand, counting down.
TGCTACATATTTGCTCAATGTGCAAACTTGAGTAAATTCATTTTTTCGTTCAGTATTAATCAATTGCATGTGCATTACTGATACTACTGTTGTATTTGGTTTGAGATACACACAGACTGGTGCGATATAGCAGTCTTATTCTGGTCAATTTACCCTGGATGTCCTTAGATGCTACTTAGTCTACAACTAAAATTTCAGCCATATTTAACAATTGCCTCTTAAATAATCGTATATGTAGTAAATAACTGTTATATGTGGTTTTAGATACACTCATGCAGATGGAATGGAAGAATGTGGCAGGCACCATCAAAGAACCTCATCACGAATTGTTTCTGGAGGTGAGATTTGGAAAAATGGATGTATTGGATTTCGTGTTTTTTTGGGAAATCCGAAATCCAGATTTCAAACTAAATCGAAATCCGGATTTCCCAATCGAACGCACCCTTTGCAACACAGATATAACAAACCTAACGAACAAATAGGCCATTTGCACGATGACGTGATATGACTACAACTATCAGAATCCTTCAGATTTTTGTTTTGTAGTGCAAATTAGGGCTATTGTTATTGAAACCGCACTGGGATTACAACATTTAAATAAGAAAGGAAAAACGAAATGAATTCTGGTAGTTGTAGTCAAATGACGCCATCGTGCAAATGGCCTATTCCAGTGGCAACTGATAAATGATAGTACCGAGAGAATGAAACTCAGTCGAAATCGAACAACTGCATTGTTTAGATCCAAACATTTCTAATTAAGAGAGAAAACTATATTAGGTATTCAGAGAACAGTTAAGCAATTTCAACTTTTCAATGTTGTAACATTTGACCATCGTACAATGTCGGCCCCAAGTATTTCGTCAGCGAGGACGTTAAAATCGATCAAGGCGAATAGACCAATATCACGCCAGCATGGCACAAAAATATATTTAGTTCATTGGGGAAAAGAGCCCAGCATCAAATTCAGCATATTGATATTAGTAAAACTACAAAGTTTTGTAAAGATTGCTAGCAAACTGACAAAGATATGAAATTTTGAAACTGAGCATTTTTACAAAGAAATGTATGGTGGACGGGCATAGATCGTCCAGCCTCGTTTCCGTGTTCATATCTCCGTCAGTGTACGAGCAATCTTTACGAAACTTTACAGTTTTACTAATATTGATGGGCTGAATTTGATACCGGACTCTTTTAAAATTAAATATATTTTCATGCCTTGCAAGCGTGATATTGGTCTATTGGCAAAAGGTTGTTTGATGGTTTCTATCAAGAGTAAGTAGGAGTAGTTAAGACTCACTTTACAAATGGAAATATCAGGCCATTTACTGCTCTCAAGCATACCTATGGCTGGAGAAAAACGTCCAAAGAATGCGTAATACTGGAGAATTGCCCAGAATAAACCAAACAAATATAGACACATGTACGCGTTGCGGACCTATGTTTCTTATTTGTGCTCCAACAATACCAAACGTGAAAAGGTCAATATATAAGCAATTTATTCAGGGACCAATTTATTCTTGAAAATCGTACTCCGTGTTAAGTTTTTAGTAAAAAAAAAACAAAAAAGCCATTTTGCCTATTTAAGCTTATTAAGTATGTTAGTTTTCAGTGAAGACTGGCTTTTAATGTTTTTAAACGACTTCTCATCAAAAGCCGTTAGGGCATGCAATTCGACATGATTTATCAGTTTTTAGGTTACAAAACGATTTCTATAGGAAATTTACTAGAAGGGTTTCTTTTTTCTTTTTCAATAAGGCATATCTCAGTGAATATCATGGGCTATTTTGTGGGTCTTAGGGCAAATGTCTCAGCCATTTTGTCCGATTTATGTCATTGATATTAGGAATTACAACTTTCAGTAATCAAAGCGAATTTTTTATTAATCTTCAAGGGCATGTTTTGTGTTTTCAGTATCAATTGTGCTATATTATACATGTAATTTCTGTCGCCTTTTTCTCTTATAGTATGCGATTATTGAAGTAAATGTGAGTGGTTTTTAACCGATAAAATATGAAAGAAAGCGAATAAAGCATTTTAATCTGTGCACCTGTGCCGAACCGTGATACCATCCCTTTAAACAAAATTTCTCAATGTAAATACTAGGCTGTTGACAAGGACTTTACAGCTAAAACAACTTCCCGCTATTGCGTACGTTTTGACGGTTTATCAGCTTTCACTGTTAGAAATGTCGGTTATTAACGACCAACGGTTGTACATTTTGCGTTAAGCACATTTGTTATATCAGTGTTGCACTGCCAATTACCACGGTACAAAGTTTGCTTACAACAGCTAGACTGTCATATGCTGCATTTATGAAGCAAAGGAAACCTATAGTTTATAAGACCCCGGCTTCTATATCACCTTAAACGTTTTGTAGTCTATCGTCTTTAAGTTATTATAAATTTCTAGTGTGTTGTATTAGTATATATCTTTTTTTGTGGTTAATGGCAAATAAATGAATGTTTAAAAAAAGTGCTAAAATCGTAGGCATTTACGATCGATTTTTACGATTGTTTGAAAAATTAAAAATCAAAGTTTTCAAATCCAGTCATAAGCAAGTTGTACCGGCAAAACTTACCATGGACAAGGTTTTCAAGAACAGAAAAATATACTCAATTTATCGCTCAGAAAACTAGACATTTTTGCTTTTGGTAAAAAATCTGTAACTGTTCAGTACAATTCTTTCAGCGATTATTTCATTGTCAATTGCTTAAAAAAAGCTTGTTACTCAACTTGTTTTGCATGTACAATATTTTTCCATGGTGAACGCTGTTGAATTTTCTCAAAATTTTCCCGCCAAAAGACTTAGAAAAATACGGGCGCCCAAAATACGCGCGCATGCGCCGTTTTTTTTTTAATTTTTATATTCAGTGATGTTGTATTGTATTTAAAAATAATTAGAAGTTAACAACAATAAAAGAGTTCTTTTTCAATTTCATTGTATTAACTCTATTTCTTATTTATATTGTACAATAACTTAATTAAAAGGTATATATACTAAAACTACTTTATTGCATTTAATAATTAGAATAGAAGTCAACAATAAAATAGTTCAGTTTTATTGTATTCTTTTCTTATTTATATTGTACAAATACGTTTTCAATAATTTAAGTAAAAATCATTTAACAAACTAAAAGGTGTCACAAACTATTTTTTCCTATTTATACTAAGTCTTTTGGCGGGAAAATTTGGAGAAATTTGCACAGCGTTTCCCCTGGTAACAATTTTGACAAAGAAGTAACCAGGCACCCCTTGAAAAATTTGATCTAAAAAATTTTTCAACGAGTACAACTTTAAATTTAAACCCGCCAAAAAGGTATACGACATCTCGTACAGAAAATTTGGAATGAACCTCACATTTTAACGCTGGTTTTCACAGGTGACATTAATTTTAAGTGTAAGCACAAATAAAAGAAAAAGAAACATCCTCGTTCTCCTTATGTTGTCCTCATTAGGTATCAATGCGAAATAAACATAGTCACAAGAAAAAGGACCAAGTTTGTTTTCTTGTGCCTATGCTTATGCCGTGTCAATTCCTAGTTTGATTTTGATCTGTAGCAAGAAAATGGAGCCAAGCAATTGTCTGTTGAATGTTCTAAATTATGACTTGCTCCAAACGTAGCAAACTTCTATTATTTTGAATAATTGGGCTCGTGCCGACAGTGTACTAATCTCCACAAGAAAAAATGGAGCAAAGCAATTGTTTATTGAATACTAAATTATTTCACTTGCTCCAAACTTAGCAAACGGTTGTTCTTTGTGCTTAGTCCACATACTTTTTGTCATTTTTTCTGTGCTACAAAGGAAAGTGGCCAACAGTTAGGTCTTGACATTAAAAGCAACTTGGCAAGCTATGAAAAATCTAAAAATATCAAATATCGAAAAAAAACAGAAGCAAAAATTACCTTTTAAATAAGAGAACTTAAGGTTGCTCGACTAGGTATTTGAGTGACGATACCTTTTTAACTTTGAGAAACTTGTGTACCACCATAAACGATCCAACGGAAAATCGATTGCCATAGCTGTACTAGAGAAAGATTAAAGTTTCAGATGAGGTAAGTTTTATCGAAATCGGAGTTGCCATAGCAACGTTATGACGTCATTCCCTGTTTTACATAATACTGAATTACTCGTCATCAAGAGATAATTTTGGAAAATGCTCTCTGGATCTTCGACCTGACGTACTTGTCCTAAGGTCTGCAAAATTTTGAGAATTTCTATGGAAGCGTTTTCAAGAAAAGTTTGAGTGAAGTTTTAGGTGCTTTAAAATATAACCAATAGCAAAACAATTTTGAAATGTTATTTAAAATTATGTCATTAAGGCTTGATGAAATAATATTTTGGTCTTAAATGAATTTTACACCATCCAAATACCTTGAGTAAAAATCTCAAGGAAATCGCTCCGTTTGAATTTCAGAAATATTGGCTTGAATATGAACTGGCCTGTTATTTCGCTTTTATATAACAAATTGACTCTACACTTATTAAAATCGTCACGAATTAAAAAGCGATCGATGAAGCCTTGTAGACATAATTTTTAATAATATGTCAAAATTGTTTTGTTTTTGTTGTATTTTAACATCTTAAAACTTCACCCGAAATTTTCTCGAAAACGCTTCCATAGAAATTTGTAAAATTTTGTAGACCTTAAGGCAATATGTCAGGTCGAACACGCAGAGAGGGTTTTCCAAAATTATCTCTTGGTGACAAGAAATTCGGTCTTACGTAAAATGGGAGATGAAGTCATAGCGTTGATATAGCAACTCCGATTCCCTTAAAACGTACCCCATCTGAAACTTTAATCTGTCACTAGTACGGCTGTGGTGATTGATTTTCCGTTGGATTGTTTATGATGGTACACAAGTTTCTCAAAGTTAAAAGGTATAGTCACTCAAAAAACCCAGTCGAGCCACCTTTAGCTTTAATTTTCGTTATTCAAAAGGTTTTATTTTGTAAGCAAACGATTTTCATAGCTTGTCATGTTTCTTCTAATATCCTTCATGACTACTCTGTCTCGCGCAAGAAATTTGAATATTTAATTTAAGGCTGGTTTTCACCAGCGACAGAAGTTTTAGTACAAACATTGGAAGAATGAACACACTTGTTCTTCCAATGCTGTCTTTGTAGGAATTGACACGGCATAAGCATAGGCACAAGAAAACAAACTTGGTCCTTTTTCTTGTGACTATCCAGCCACCATTTGTGCAAAAAAATATATGAAGTAAAAAAGTTCTTATCTTTGAAGAGATTCGTCAATTCCAGTTTGTCCTCTTCAACTGTTACTTTGATATTCTTTGAAGTTCCTGAAAATATAAATGAACGATTGATAAGAAAAAAGGTTCAACTTTTGTTATTTTACAGACGACTATATAGGGTTTCAGTTTTTAGGTGCATTAGGGCCGGTTTACACGGTACAACTTTGTCGAGTGCGACACGCTTGCGCCATTCTTAAGGCCGATTTATATTACACGGTACAACTTTGCCGCATACGACACGCTCAAACCATGCTTACGACATGCTTACAACAAGAAATGCTTCGTGTAAATCAACTCAAGTCGTTTCGTAAGCATGTCGCAAGCGTGTCGCATACAATAAAGTTGTACCGTGTAAATCGGCCCTTAGACGTGGTTATCAATTTTCTTTTGAAGTAATATGCAGATTAAACGAAATTAACCAGCCAGAGACTTTTTTGAAGGTCAACTACTAAGCTTATTGCAAGACAAAAAGCAGATAAGACGTCATAATACAGCATACTGCAGATTCAGGTTGAGCGTTTAACGGCCTGAGTTGTCGCGTTCGTTGTAACGGTTGGTTGATTGCGTTGCGAGGCAAAATGACAGCCGTTGATAGGCGGGAATGACGACGTTCTTTCTTTCTACAAACGCGCTGTATTCTAGGCTCATCAGGTCTTCCTCAACAAAAAATACTAGAGTTATTCTTTTTGTAGAATAGTAGGAGTATTCTATCTTGATTTCAATCGGCATGATACTGGTAAGATCCAAGACGCGAATAACTCTTCTAGAAAAGTCAGAAAAGAAATCGCTAGACGAGCGACAACATGCTTTTTCCCAGACAGAACGTCGTCATTGCCGCCTAGCAACGGCTGTCATTTTGCCTCGCAACGCAATCAATCAACCGTGACAACGAACGCGACAACTCAGACCGTTAAACGCTCAACCTGAATCCGCAGTAAGACGAAGAGAAGCTCAACGCACATGTTCACTTCATCGAGCAAAATTTTATACTCTTTCAAAGAATAAAGATATAATTTTTTGCGAAGCGATTCTTACCATCGGTTGGGGCGACTTTTTCCTTGGCGGTTCCTCTTCTCAGAGTCTTCCAAGGTGTCCCTAGAGCGCCAAAACGTTTTACAACTTCCAAGACATCTTCTCACGAACACGACCTGCTTGATTTGCGGCGAGGGCTCCGATTTTTTCATGATTACTGATTAGAAACTTTAGCCAATCGCTGACAATACGTCAAACATTTTGGGGTAATTGATCAACATTTGCACGCTTTTCAGTGATGACAACACAATGAAAGAAAGAAAAGCACGTGAAAACAAAGTTTGCATTCAACAAGATATTTTTCTTAGGTCCGGTTCAAACGTCCAACTTCACATGTGCCGAATCTAATGCAAATGAGCAAGAACAATAGATTTTGCTCATTTGCATTAGATTCGGTTCGACGTTTGAACCGGGCCTTAATAAGGAGGTACCCTGCAACAGAAAATCAGACATACCAATTTCTTAACCTGCGTTTCAACACAGTACTGCGAGAGAAGAACACCATCTTTCTCGCATTTTGGCGAATTAACCTACTCATTCTCTAGTGCGTTTCATTTTGTAATCCGGGAAGGGGGAATTTTTATTAACCCTCGGGCATACGAGGCTTCTCAAGTGTTTTTTTAAATTTCTTTAGCTGTTTTTAATTTGGGATGCTTTTTTTTTTCGTACGACACGTGATGTAGCCATGCAACCAATTTTTAACAGGCATGCCGTTTGAAATCTCAGTTAAGTCTTCTTTGCTATTAAATTCATGATGTAGGGGCTACAAATAAATGACGTCATATGACGTCATCATCGACAAATGACTAATTTCAATCAATCAATGACTTTATTTAAGTGTCAATTTATCTTGTAAAGTACAAAATGAGCTACCTATTAGTAATGGTAATAGCCCTTTTCGCGGATAACCTTTCTCATTTGCATTAATAAAAGTCAACGTGGTTGCGAGGCAATTTCGGGCAGAAACTACAAAATAGCGTTCCGCCCAGATTCTAAAAATAGAATTGGCGCGCAGCATCATAGGATTAAAATGCGTACAAACATTCAAGAACTATGCAGGTAGCTAGGAAAAAACAGGTGCTACGAAGCACTGCTCTTGGGTACAACTCGACAATTATCCACAACATGTACAGGAATCGCAAAAACTGCTGTTTCCGAGGCAGCCATTTTGAAATATTTTTCCGCATTTCGATCCCACAATGCAATGGTGCCAAATATGACGTCATCTGGGCGGAACGCTATTACTCGACATCGCCTCGCAATCACGTTGACTTCTATTGTAATGCAAATGAGAAAGGTTAACTGCGAAAATTGCTATTGGACTGAATGGAGTGCAATTCAGGGAGTAATAATCATCGGCCGAGGGCGTAGCGCGAGGACGATTTGAAATTACGGGCACGATTTCCTCAGTTTAGCTGATCTGAATAGATCTCTTTTTTTGAGAACCAACGTACAACCGGCAGGATATTCGTCAGCGGTTTTTGCTCTTAACGCAAATCCTTTATTAAACCCCAGGCCCCGGTTGTTCAAACGGTGGATAGCGCTATCCACCGGATAAATCACTATCCAGTGGATAATTATTGACAAAATCCTTTGTGTTATCCACTGGACAGTGATTTATCCAGTGGATAGCACTATCCACCTTTCGAACAACCGGGGACAGGAGATTTATTTATTTGAAGCAATTTGAGGTTGGGTTGGGTGGGTGTTGGGTGGGGGGGGGGGGGGGGGGGGGGGGGGGGCCTTATAAACAATTATTGGATGAGGTTTTTGTGATATCCGGAATAATCAAGGTCAAGGAAAGTATCGACTTCGGCTGATAACACTTATCGAGACCTTAAGTTATCCAGATATCACAAAAACCGAATTTAATGATTGTTTAATTATGAGAAAATGACGACAAACGTACTGTCGCACGGAAAATCATCTTGGTACTCATGCATTGCGCGCACACTCTACAGATTATTCACTAATATGCTAGCAGATCAGTGAATTTTCTGTAGGATGAACTGATTTCCAGAATTGGGTTCTCGGCAGCCCTTAAGAAGACAGATAGTGACTACAATGTGTAATGCCAACACATGGATATACCATAATTTCTTCAATAAAGTGTTACTCCCGTGATCCATTACCACATTATGATTTATTATTTAAAAACAACTAATATTTTCCCCAAAAAATAAAGTTCATATATACTGCATGTGAATTAGTTACCGGATTAATTAGTCAGGAGCACCGGTAATACTGTTGTTGATTGTTCCAGTTGTGAACCAACAAAAAGATCCCACGCCATCGGAGAATAAATGTGGCGTTGTATATGTTGTAGTTAATTTTTTATTCCAGTTATTTTACCATACCCAAAAACAAAGTAAAAACAAAAAATAACTGGAATAAAAAATTAACTACAACATATACAACATCTCTAGCTTGCAACGATTGTAAAGAAGAATACATCGAGGAGACCGGTTGGAAAACTTGTCGGCAAACTGATGGCGACAATCCACCGTAGGAAAAAAGATGGCGGCTGTTCGTTTTACCACAATACCTTGCGGACCTAACACAGTACATAGGGCACAAAGAAAGCCAAATTTTTACAATATTTGTTCCAGTACAACAGACAATGTAGACTAGGTTTGAAGATTTTGTAACTTTTCTTTACATTTTTATGAACGTTGTTAAGGTTTTTGTGCGCTAAGAATTATGGGAAAGTGTACCAGTCGCCATCTTTTTTCCTAACGAGGATTAGATTGAACAAGATTCTCTCGCCAACTTTTTGCCATTTCTCGAATAAGGACGAAAAACCGTAGGCCCCGTCTCACAAACCCTGTTCTTATATATAATTTCTGTGGGACGTGAAAGAACCCACACACTTATATTCGAAAAGAGCAGGGGACGTAGTCCCCGGTGTTGTGGTCTATCTTCAGTAGGCTCATAAATGGACCGATAGCGGCATCCAGCGGCGCCCTTTATATGCTGACTTCCGAGTCTACTGCAAAAAAAATACTGTAAACGAGGACATGTATCTTTGTCCTCTTATCCACGACATTACCATTACCATTACCATACTTTCTTTGTGTTGGCAAACTTGCATTTAACGTGTGAACGCGTCAAACACAAGTTGTTCACTTTCATAAAATACCCGCACGCTTATCTCGAGATTTGGCGTCACGGCCTGAGAATGACATTGATGTTTCTGGGAAATTGTCATCTGAAAAAGCAAGTTTGCCACCTTTTTAAAGTTTGCCAACATGAGTTTGCCAAGTGAGTTTGCAGTATGAAGGCGCCTTGACCCTTTCAATCCCAGAATTGTGGAGAAATGAAGTGCAGTTCTAACTTTTGCATGAGTCTGTTGACGAAATCCTATGGTGTGACCATTCAAATGAAACCCCTTTAGAAGTACTTTTGCATGGTACCATTTGTTCTAACTTTTGAGTCTGTTGATGAAATCCTATGGTGCGACCATTCAAATGAAACCTCTTCTGCAGTACTTTTGCATGGTACCATTGGTTTTTCAATATTTTGCAAAACGAAATTTGGGATTTTTTTTTTTTTTTGGAATTTTGATCTTTGGCACTCTGGGTGGATTAAAGGGTTAAGTAACCACATTACAAGTCTCGAGGTCAGTGGCTGTAAGAGAGAATAAAGGCCAGCTAAAGTAAAGCCTTCTCGCCGCTGAAGTTTCTTTCAAATCAATGCAATGGTTTTGTTATGAACTGTACATTCCGTGAAGAGGTTAAGATGGACGATCGCACTTTTCCTTGCGCTGATATTGACAGGCAGTGTAGTCGACGTGGGGAAAACTCTTTGGCAAAGCTGTTAAAGAATTCCATATCCAGGTTCTCTCGGAGTGTACAGGCCGGGACCTTGTTGGCCTGAAAATGAAAAACGAAGAAGTGATGCATTACATTTCTAAGGTTAAAAGAAAGAAAGTTAAAGAAAGAGAAGCTGTTCACTTTCGTCTTATATGATCTCCAACGATTTCTTATTCGCTGACAAACGTACCTTTTAGGGGTCAAAATTTGTAGATTCGTACCGCTTAGGGTACTGAAATTTAAAATGACCACCGTATGATCGCGGTACCTTTTACGGTATGAGCCGAAAAAATATGACAGAATATGACATGCACTGTTTTAGAATTGTTACCTCTAAGGGGTAAAAATTATTTTGAGCCACGCCCATCAAACGAGATTCTGGTACCTTTTAGGGTGTTTTTCGAAAATTTCCAACGAACACCCCCGTCATTTTGTATGGGAATCCCCTTCCCCCCCCCCCCCCCCCTCGGGATCGAAACATCCTTGAAATCCTGCAGATTATAGCCAAACTACTGCTTCTGTTTTGATTTATAGAATCTTTTCATCCAATTTAGTTGTATATTTGGTAGCATTTGGTGATATCAGAAGCTCATAACAGAGATAAGCTTTTGGTGATATAAAATGGAAATAAGCTAAGTGAATTTTTTTATTCGGCGGGACAGTGTCTCTTTAAGATTGTGTGGCGGGGAAGCAGCCAAGAACCGGTGTGCGAACAAGAGGGAAAAACGAGGGGAGACTGGGGAGAGGGATGCCTATCCCTATTCCCCTTCGCCGCGCCGCCTATCCTTCGCTTCCTACTATCTGAACGCTAAGAACAGGCTACAACCGTCTTTTATCATAGGGCTTTAAATAAAAGCGGTCTATTTAATATTTGTTCAAGTATAGTAAAACATTTTGGCCACCGCGTTAGAAGAAATGACCAGATACCACTCAACTCTTTACAACCTTTAATTTCACTGGACCTGTATATCACGCAGCTCTATTGTTTTTAGGTCTAGGGTACATTGTTGTGTTGTTTGTTCTATTGTTTTCTCAGTAAATCAAAGACCTTGTAAGAGCTGCGTACTGCCCCGAAATGATCCCTCCCCCACCTCCCGTCCCCCTCGGTCAATGTTGTTTAGTAGGAAACTACTTGTACGCGGCGAAATCAACATTATGATTGGGGAAAGGGGGGGGGGGGGGGTCCGAGAATTTCTCTTGACGGTTAAGAAAATTAAGTGCATACCAAAAAATATTGTCAAGGAATGAAGTAACTGGTGCACGATTGAACAACATAGATACTTACAGAGGTAATAACGTTGCCTCGGTTGTCAATGCCGACATATAAGCCAGCTTCTGCAGCCCATAGGGTTGTCATGTTAGATCCCACAGAGTCGAGATGAAACACAGCTGATAAGGAAAACAAACAATCATTCATACACGAAAAAAGCAAGTGCCACACTCAAAAACCAACCCCGCAGTCATACCCATTCATACCCAAATTTCTCATTGTCAAATTACTACTGCTACTGCTACTACTACTGCTACTGCTACTGCTAGTGCTACTGCTACTGCTACTGCTACTGCTACTGTTACTGCTACTGCTACTGCTACTACTACTGCTACTACTACTGCTTCTGCTACTATTACTGTTACTGTTACTGTTACTGTTACTGTTACTGTTACTGTTACTGTTACTGTTACTGCTACTGCTACTGCTACTGCTACTGCTACTGCTACTGCTACTACTAAGTCTTTATGGAATGCCAATCAGTTTCAGCATTAAAGGGATGGTTTCACGGTTCGGCGCATGTCCACAGATTAAAATGTTCTATTCGCTTTCTTACCAATTTTATCGGTTAACCACTCACATTTACTTCAATAATCACATACTATAATTAGTCCAAACAAAGCGAAGGATGACCAAAATTCACAGACAATTTCAACGGATAGGCCTTTATCACGCGGCGGCCACGTTGACTCCCCGGAGAATAAAATGTTTCGTTTTTGCCCTTTTTCACTGCGAGGCTGGGCGGCGTAATCTTTTGTTTTTATGCAAAATGGCGGGCATGATAAAGGGCTGTTCCACCAACAAAGTCAACACTGAATAAATCCTTCCACCCGAAGGATTTATTCTACGCTCTGGTGGCTTTTATGGCGCACATGGGTATGTATAATCATTCAATCAATCAGCCGACTGACCGCGACATTTTCACGGGCAAATTTCCCGCCAGAGTTATCTACTCGCTTCCGATTGGTCTAAACAATGAAATTAAGCGGGTTACGTCATAGCTTGCACATGCGCCGAACCGTGAAATCCTCCCTTTAATGTAATATGTAGCGATTTGCAATTAAGTGTCGTAAAACCAAAACCTAAGTAATTACTCTGGCCAATCACATTAGAGGCAGACAACCCAACGGACCAATCAGAGCTCGAAGCTAATACATGTAGCCGGCGCCAAGCGCGGGAAAACGCGGGCCAGTAAGTCACGATTAGTTTTGGTTTTTCCTCTGATTCAGTTGAGAAAGTGGCGCGAGAACAAAACGCAGCAATACCAAGCCAAAGTAACCGCGAAATTACTTTCGACACTCAATTGAAAACCGCCCTAAATAGCGATTTGCAATTGAATGTGTTTTGGAACATTTGCTAAAAACTGATTACGGGTTTGTCAATCCTTCCAGAATTTCACTTGATATTTTCTTTTGAGTGTCCTGAGAGCATTTCGTGTTTGAAACAAGATTCTCAAGTTTAATTCTAGCACAGTCTTAGCCCAACACATAGCTCCTTCAAATCCCAAGAGGCGATTGAGGCCTTCCGAACAAACATTCTACCGAAATGTTTGGTTGGGTACTCTTGTTGAATACCTGTGGCCGCTGGGTTGTCATGAATGACATGAATGTAACAGCGAAACAATTAGCATGACTTACACTTATAAACTTACTAACTCCAAGATGGAATTTAAAAGATCATAAACAAATTCCTTGCTGTGGTCGATCGGAACAAAACTGTTAGTCAATTTTTAAAATTGCCTGATAACCGAACTAAAATAATATATTTTTTCTGGCGGCAGATGTTGGTCGTCAATGAGACTGGCATGGAAAAAAAATGGTTTTGTTTCTGAAGATCTCTGGTCTACTCAAAAGCAATTAAAAATTTATACGCAATAAGAAAATGACCCGTCGTTTTAATTCGTAAAATGAAAAATCCTTTTAAATAAAAACTGTTTTCACTGACTGTTGCTAATTTAACCCATTAATTCCGACAGTCAAGAAGTCCAAACGCAAGTTGTCCGAGTCGTGTAAAATGAAGTCCTACGTTTCTACTCTATAAATGAAAACCCGACTTGTGAAGATTAAAAAAGACTATCGAGTCTCCCTTAATAATTGCTGGTTGTTTTATAATTTAATGTTTATAATTAATTCGTATGTATTTTTATTATGCCGTTTTCTCTGTCCACGTTGGAAGCTACAGTTAATGTTGATAATTTTTTTTTACTCACTGTATATGCTATCGAGGCTTTTTGTTCCGCGAACTGAGCCATCGGGACGAACTTCTAAGAAATGCCCATTTCTACACTGTATCTTTCGTTTCCTCGGCAGCAAAGCTGACGCAAATTGTAACCGGTAAACCATCGCTACACAAAAGACACTCAACTTTGACTCAAATTTGTCTTCACTATAGTTTTTTTTTCGTGTTTTGGATCGCACATTGGAACGAGCCACTTAATTGAAAACGGATGATAAATATAGTTGATGTGGTATCGCTTTAAATGAGATTATATTTTGCCTCAAAACAGGTGATTTATTCGTATTGTTCACTTATTGGGTGTTTGCATGATATGATCAATATAAGATGAGCCATTTTACCGCACTGTTGACCAAAACCCTGCTGCGGATACAATATTCAGCATTCTTTGTCGAAAATTCCAAATAGTTGTGATGATCTTACGAGCGTTGAATCTTGGCCAACTCTGAACTGTAAAAAAACCTCGTTCATTCAAGTTACAGCATTTCTTTTAAATTTCATCTATTTCTTAGGATTTTGTAACGCTGGTGATGTAAAAACCGACAGCGATCGATAAACACAATCACTCTTTTTCTCTGTTTTTATGCGAGCTAAAATCATTTCCTTCATAATAATTTTTTTCGAAAATTGAAACATTCAGATAACAACCGTCGAAACATGATTGAAACGCTGAGATAGGATACAAATCAATAGTTTTTATTTTTATTTTTGAGTAATACATTACAATGAAATGATTATTTGGCAAAATTCATCTCTGATGAAATCCCAGAATGCAACGTTTATTGAGCTTATTCCACCATATAAAAAACATGGCTGATATCAGAATCTACTTTATATTTATTTCGTATGTAGAGTGAGCCATCATATAATCTTGTTTAACTGCTTCCCCCCGGGGGGGGGGGGGGGGGGTACTCTGCAAATTTTTGGGTGGGGGTGTGCCGCTGGGACTCTGAGACCCACAACCTATACTAGACCATTTTAGCTGCATTTTGCAACCCTATTCTATACTAAACACCGAAAAACCCTACCCTATTCTAGACCAAAAATCTGCGATAACTATACCCTATCCCATACTAAACTGCCTGAAAACCATACCCTTCGCAGTGGAAAATACCTATATAACTCATATAGGGGAGTACCCCCTCCTTCCTGATACTCAAAATATAGGTTATCTTTCTGATTCCTGAACTGATAGACAATGGTTTTCTCTCATTTCCTGGGTCCTTTCACTAGAAGAAATGACAGCAACAGTTCTCTCCAAACCACTACCGAAAAATCCATTCTCGAACCCGCAGCCCTAGCCCTCAGTCTTTCCCGGTTTTTTTGGCCAAGAGGGGCCCTGGAGTCGAAAATGTGAAAAATCATTCTCGTCCACAAAGCCTACTTTCTTTTTCGTCAAAAGAACATATGCAATTACATGTAAATGTGGTGAACGCTTTAACGGACAGTGTCTCTTTATAATCTTGAAATAGGAAAAAAAAGTCGCCAAGAGCGATAAAAGCAAAGAGATATTAAGTAGAGACAAAAATAATTGCTGAAAAAAATCAAAATTCAACAAGAACGGCAGTTTTGATTTCTTGACCGCCTGTCACGAAAACAAATTATAGACGAACTGTAATCCACTCCCATCCTTGCAATCCAGCACTTTATCTCCAAACTACTGCTTCTGTTTTAGTTTTGCTCTATAGAATCTTTTTATCCAGTTAAGTTGTATATTTGTTGGCATTTTGCGATATAGGTAAGCGAGATTTAACTTGAAACCCAAAAATTAAGACGGGAGAGATAGCGTGTGGAAGGGTTCCAAAGCTTAGAAACAAACCGGAAAGAAGTTCTGATAAAAAATAAAACTGAAAATATAGTTCTTGTGTAGGGAGGAGGAATAGGGCGGCCGAATCAAAATTCGAGGCGACAAAACTTTTGAAAAGATGGCATTCAACGTCTTCGCGGAAATCCGATGTCGATAGCGTGACTTTTCAGTTCCGATCACTGCGTGAATTCTCTATTTTCGAATTGCCCATAATACACTTTGTTTGCCCCCCAAATTTTGCATAAACTATTGTTTTGAAAGCTCTTGGGAATATGCAGTCCTCCCAAGAGCATTTAAAAACAATAGTTTATGCAAAATTTGGCGAGTAAACAAAGTGTATTATGGGCAATTCGAAAATAGAGAATGTCATTTTAGCAGAGAAACACGGAAATGCTATTCATTTCGCGCATGCTCTCAACTTTGGATGGCCGCTTCGAAATCCGGGTTCCCCTCTTGCACGATGGCGATATCTTCCCATGTCGTTCAACATTAAAGACGAATACCGTCAGGCATAAGAGCGGTTTTTGACAAATCAGAATCGTTAAAGCACTCCAAGAACACTCGAACAGGTTCCGATTCTTGTTAATTAAAAGATAGCCCAAAACATTGGCGAATAAGCACACTTGTATTCAAGTGCTCTATCTAATTATGTCCAAAAGTGAGGTCTCGAAGCTTTTATTGGAATCATTTTATCAAAATCCTCCGACTGAATTAATGGAGCGTAAATATTTTCTACATCTTGTTTTGTATTGTCTCTGTATGGGAGTTACTAAGTAACTATGAATCGCAATTTAACTTGGTAGCAAAGACCAGTTTTAATAAGAAGTTCCCTGTAGAACGTGGGAAAGGGACAGTTGGGGAACTTACAAAATGGTTACACTCTTCTCTCAGAAACATAGCTGAGAGCAACTGGTGAGTTCAGTTTTGCGTGGAATCTATGTCATTTTCGTTAGAAAAATTCATATCTTTGGCTGTGATGAACAGTCATTACATTAAAAAGTTCTTTTTTTGTTGGAAGGTCGTTGGTTTGGAGAAGGAAGATAAAGTAAATGCACGAGAGATTTGCAAACTGTTTCGCATCTTTTCTTCGCTCGAGGAGAATGACAGTAAACATGTCTCTTGATAAATATATCAAACAACTCTTTGAAAGTTAGCCAAACCTTTATCAAAGAACTCAGCTGTCTCGTGCATAGATTGAAACGATAGACCCTTATATCTCCGACGCCATCGATATCACCAGCCGATAAGTCACTGTTCCGATCCTCATGCAATCAAGCGTGTGTCAACGAAAGGGGGTCGGCCGAAGTTCAAACTTGGATTTTTCACATTTTAAATTGCACAGAATTAAACACTGAACGGAGAGGAATACAAATTATCAGCACTGCAGGGAAGAGCCGCTCAGTAGCTATCGAAGAAGTTCATCCACGGTCGCAAAAGTCATACTGGATAACATACATAACCTAAAGATCGATGGCTCAACGTTGAGATCTACACGGGTGGGGTCTTGTGAACGTAGGCCCGATGTTACTGCGCGTAACTTCTTGGGAGAAGTAAGAGGTTTTACTATCAATCATTTTTTCCTCAAGTAAACATCAAAACGCAACCGTAGAGGCTATTTTAATATATTCGTATTCGCGATGGAAAACGCAGATATTTTCGTTCGTTGCTGATAAGAAGAGAGATTAAAGTGTAGTAGAGTCATTCTTATCGTATCTCTCTCTTTCGACCGGAAATGGATTATTTGGCGCGGCAACGACTTTTTAAGCTCACGATGAATGACAAAGTCAAGGAAAAATTCATCTCCTAGAGTATATCTTCATTTTATTACCCATTTTTATCTGTCTGATAGTCGCCTAATATGAAATTTGCCGGTTTTCCAAGAACCGTTTTTCCCCTTCGGAATGTTTCCCGTAACTTCAAATAACTTGTAAGTTTTATATGTAGTAATTGTTCTTGGAGGAGGGAAGGTGCAATCTTTAAAACTAAACGTAGTAATTTTGTAAGGGAACCGGTGACACAATATCGAACCGTTTTCAGAACCATTCTAAAGAAACCATTTCTCTTATTTGTACCCTGCTAGCAGAGTCCCCTTCGATCTTCCTGGCAAAATCGGAAGAAGAAGAAGGGAGAAGGGGACTCTACTAGTTACAACAACAACAACAAGCTTTATTTGCATGTCTATAAAATCGTGCTAACAGGGTATCTTATTTTCGGCTACATGAGATAGTCAGCTAAAGGCAAAGCGATGAACAATATAACCCTTTGGTACAATGCAAAGATAAGATCCTTCTCGGTCATGAAATAAAATCATGCACTTATATTAATTATCTTTATAGCGATCTGAGAAGATATGTTCTCATTAATCCAAGTGCAGCTATTTCTAGCGATGCGTTTTTTTAGAGAGCATGTGTTGACTGGCCTCATTCTGAGATTACACAGAATGATCACTCGCAATAAATACAGAACTTAAAACCACTTGAATACGAACTATATTTTGGATTTTGGATTCAGGCAAGACTTAACAAATAAGTTCATGCGAACCGGCGAATGCTGCTTATCAAATGACGCTGAAGACGAAATTCGTTTCTTTTTCAACTGTGTTTCACATTCTGACCTCAGAAATTCACTATTCAATGAAATTAGCAAACATTGTAAAAGTTTTTTGAATCTACAAAATACAGAAAGAATTAATTTCTTTTTTAATAATGTTGACCCCTTCATATGTAAACAGGTGGGTCACTATATATGAAGCTTCAGAGGGACGAAACACTGTTAGCAAGGACTGCAATCACTGTATTCTAGTTTAATCTGTTAGTGTAATAGGCAATACCATGTATGTATATGGGAATGCTAATAAACTTTGAATCTTCCTCTTTGATTCTATTGTTCAAAGGAGTCGCCACATTCGTTATAAATTGTCAAGCAAACGTCTGGCTTCAAAGGTTCCTTAGTTGCATTGCACATCACCACTGCACATAATTTCTTAAATCAAATCAAAACTAGTTGTCAGTGATTTACTCCCACGCGTTTTCCAGCGCTCGGCGTCGGCTACATGAATTTGCTTTGAGTTCTGATTGGTTCATTGGATTGTCTGTGTCTGTTGTGATTACTTGCTTTGGCTTTGGTTTCATGACAATCAATTGAAAACCACTTTATTATGCTGTACAAGATGATTATAACTTTTGTGTCCATTCAAATGAAAGCTATTGAGCAGTACTTTCCTGTTGTACTGTTTATTATGCTGTGCAAGGTGGTTCTAACTTTTGGTTCCGTGGGTGAAATCCTAAAGTGTGACCATTCAAATGAAAGCTATTGAGCAGTACTTTGATATGGTACTGCTTATTATGCTGTACAAGGTGGTTCTAACTTTTGGTTCTGTGGGTGAAATCCTAATGTGTGACCGTTCAAATGAAAGCCAGTATTGAGCAGTACCTTCCTCGGTAGCACTGTTTATTATGCTGTACAAGGTGGTTCTAACCTTTGAGTTTATAGATGAAATCCTAAAGTATGACCATTCATATGAAAGCAATTGAGCAGTACTTTCCTGTGGTGCTGTTTATTATGCTGTATCATGCTGTACAAGGTGGTTCTAACATTTGAGTCCGTGGATGGAATCCTAAAGTGTGACCATTCAAATGAAAGCTATTAAGCAGTACTTTCCTCTGTTGCTCTTTGTTTTTCGATATTCATCAAGAGGAAAAGAAATTAGGAATTTTTCAATGTAGGTATTCTTGCTAGTGAAAGATTAAACAAGCAGTTTTAAGTTTGTCCAAACTCACTAGTGATTGTTTTAGCCCCCGTCGAAGGTTTGTGTTTCAAACCGAAAAATCAGGCACAAAAATATATACATGTTTTACTTTATTTTGTTCTTCTTGCCTCTGTCTTTTTTCCATCGTGACAATTAGTTTGCCATGTTGTTTTACATTTGTTCAAAAATTTCTGCTGATTCAGATCTTTTTTTATAAATCCGGCAACTCTCATTGGTTTGTAGTCGTGGTTTTGCCATTCACTGTCAAAGATTTGCCCGTCCGTCTGTCACAAAACCAAATTTGATGAACTGTAATCCATTTCTATCCTTGTAATCATGCACGTTATATTTTTTTTAATCCCCAAACTACTCACTGCCCTACTACCTACTACTCTGTTTTGCTAAGTAAAATCTGTTTATCCAATTAAGTTGTCTATTTGGTAGTCTCCTACGCAGCCGTTATTAGGGCTCGTCACGCAACGCTCCTCCCTCAGCAGTTAGTGGGGGAGGAGCGTTGCGTGACGGCTGCGTTGGAGACTATCTTTTTGGTGGCATTTGAAAATATAACACGGAAATCATGTAAGCGAAGTTTTGATATTCCGCGGCGGTAAAATAAGACAGCCAATTCGAATGACCGATGCTGGAGTTTGTATTGAATAAACGCGCGAAAAAGCGAAATAAAAAATGCAACGAAACGCGCCACAAACGTAATTATTAAGCCACACGGCTATACACGTCTCTATGTAAACTAACTGTATAAGTGCTGGAACATCAAAACAACTTTAATAGAGGGGATGAATATTATGTATTAAAAGTATGTCTCCCAAACAGAAGCACAGACCAACAAATTGTGAACAGTCTCGGTAAATTAAAATACCTTATTCTGGGTTGAATTCTGTTATATTTGTTAAAAACCAATACACGTCGTATAAGTTGTGTAGTAGTCCACTGACTTATTTTTACTTGTTGTTTATCGCTTCAACTAATCAGACCTCTTGAGATTCAACGTAAATTTTAACTGGATCTTCGTTCGCGCTTTTGCTGTCTTAAAGTTTTGTTCCTTTTCTGGGAAGTTTTTTTTTGTATCCATCTCGACGTTGTCTGTTCTTGATCAGACAGTGGGGTAGTTTTAGATTGAGGAGATGTGATTGGTTTCAAGATTCAACCAAGAGGGGGAATGATAAAAACAATCATGACATGGCTAACTTGCGCCAGTTTTCTGCACTTGACAATGGTTGCCCGTTTCCCGCGCTTGGCACTGCCAGTCGCATGTTATCCGGCGCTTTAACCGCGGTCAAACGAGAGAAAATTGCAAAAGTTAAGCAAAGTACTTAAAAGTTAAGGTTGTCATTTTCACTGTTTAAAGTTTAATATATTGCCAATACACTGTCAATTAACCAAACGTTTTGAAAGTTTACCAAAAAGTTCTATTAAAAACAACGTTTAAAAACTATGAACTGCAGAATTGTCGGCGCCATTTGCCAACATAATTTTGATCAGGCGCAAACTGAGTTTTGGTCAGTTTTCAACGGATAAAAGCTTATCATTTTGAGAAGAATTAAAAGATAGTAACGTCGACTAATTTTTTTATATATCCTTGCCCATATTTCCATTTAATATTAAATAAAATCCCACTAAATAAAACGAAAAACGCCTCGGACGTTTGACCGCGGTGGATCCGGCGCTTGGCATTGGTTGCCGTTTCCCGCGCTTGACGCCGGTTGTATGTTTTCACGCGTTTGACACCGGTTGCATGATTTTGCTTCGAGATGTGATTGGTTCCTTGTCAGTTATCGAGGACTGATCAACAAAAGAACTGTTCTGAGGTTTTCTATGATCGTTTTGAGCTCTTGAAAACATTCTAAATATAAATGACACTGTCAATCTTTAAGAGCCACACACATGTACCATGAGGCACATAAGAAATCATTCGCGCCTTAACACACTTTATCACTTCCGATCCACATTAAATGAAAGATTAATTGTATCGTCAGACCATCAACAAAGACGTGGGTCAAACCAAAATGGCGTCATTTAAAAAATGCAATCTGCCTCCTTTTCCAGATGTCAAACTAGGTTGATACTTTCTTATCGAATGCCACATCTTCAATTAAAGGCGTCTGTCCAGTGTGTAGACACAAGAAAGTTCCAGCACCGCTCAAGTTATCAATAGCTTTGCGAGCAAACGAAAATTTTGTATTCAAGATCTTGTTTGCAAGACAAAACATCGCTATCGGCAAGATGATTCATTCGTTTTTTATTTGCTTGGCATGGGGCGATTAATAAAAGGTCAAACATTATTCTTCGCAAATTTGCGCATGTGTTTTGTAGGAATCTCTGCTTTCAACGCGAGGGCATTAGCAGTTTTTTTTAAACATGTGCTTACCAGACACTGCTGCAAAATAGACCATTCGGAAAATTAGGATTGGTATCCAAAACCTCCCATGGAGTAATGTTTGCAAACGAAACACGGACTGAAAGAGCTCGGCCAAAGGGAGAAAGCTTTGCTCTTGAATCTCAGCAGATGTTTTGACGTTTTGTTTGCAGTGCGTTCTCATATCTTACGGATCGTCAACAGAAAATAAACAAACAAGAACAAAAACAAAAACAAAGAGACGAAATTATGGAGTAGAGTACCACTTTATTACTACTGAAATTTCTCGCGAGTTTCAATTCATTTTATAGACAGAAATTGCTCAAACTGAAAAGATAGGCGAACTATCTCTTATCTCAAAGGTTTCAATTTAAAAGGGGTTCTATTCCAAGATTATCCACGTATGAGATAAAAGTGGACAGAAAACACATTTTTTTCTGTTCCCCAGCCCTGTTTTTCCGTTCCCAGTTCATATTTTCTACTTTAACTCCTGTTTGTGTACTGTTACTTTGCACAGATTTCAGTTCGTTATCACCCGTTAAAGTGGCGCAGATGAGTGGCTCGTTTCTGGTATTTAAGGTAACAAAAGGTCCGCTCTTGAGCTGACGCAATACAGAATCGTAGATAGAATCGTCTGACGTCCAAAACAAGGCTAGTTCATTGACATATTCGCTTCATTTCTTCAGAAGTGTTAATTTTATCCTCTTAACCACGAATTACGTGGATAAGGACCCTCTCTATTTCAAACAGCAGGTTTGTGTTTTTCCTACACATGTGCCAGACTAACCTAGTAATTTGGTCTTTTTGCGGTCATGGTCAATTTGTTCGCTACCCTTTATTCCCGATAAGGTTATCCTTTTAAAACTGATCCACTTTTGTTCTGCTACAAATACCTGGCACGTTCTCACGTTTTTTCTCCTTTCAGAGGACAGTTTTTGAAAGTAGAAAAGGCAGACAACAACATAAGCATTACAAAACTGAGCTAATCGCGTTTAAAAAACGTACTTAATTCTCGAGGTCATCAACTATTTTACCACAGAAAGTTTGTGCTCACCAGCTGTTGAGAGCATTTAGCGATAAATCGATCGTTTTATTTCATCGTTGTTGAAACTTAATGAACATTCGTGTTGCAAACGGGCAAGCTGAGTCAGTTTACGCGCGCAAATTGGACATTTATCACGCCCTAATAAAAATCTCATCAAGGAACTGCAACGTTAACTTCACGCCAAGAGAGTTAACGATCGTTTAATTCGTACCGAAGGAATCAAAACAAACTGAATGAATGCGCAAAGCATTGCGGCATTTGCTGGATAACATCTGAACCCCAGGCGGCACTCGCTATCTAGATTTAATTAACCACGTTATCACGACTTTACACACGTACGTATTCTAGCGCGTTGTCTTCCGACTGGGAGGTATTCAATTTTTCAAGGATTATGTTCCATGCTGCACTACCTAGACGGAGCAGAGCATTCAAGCTCACCGCGAAGCCACAACGCGTACAAGCACTGAGAAACCAGTGTTAAAAACAGACCATGGGAAAGCTAACTCATACTCCTGTCACGGCCAATACAGAGCAACAGATGCCCGGAAAGCGACGCAAAGGTAGCTCCGACACCCCGTCCGCTAACGCTTTACGCGAGAGAGTGAGAGCGCAAAATATGAAGAGGGCGTACTTAAAGCTACAGAAAACCTTACCACAAGTTCCGCCGGACACTAAGCTTCCGAGGCTCAATATCCTGCTGTTAGCGATAGATTACATATCCCACCTCCGCTGTGTGCTCCGCAGCGAAAATCAATGCGAGCGAAAGTCCGCTAACTTGGAGGACAAGAGCGGTATGCTTCGGCCGTTTATTGAGGTGAGATTTTGGAAGGGTAATGTTAGAATAGTTGATCGAATGGAATAGTAGAATAATAACTGACAATCAGAGATACCAGAAGACAATCTGCTCGAGAAATTGTTCGGCCAAATTGCCGCTATTTTTGTAAAATCATCTGTCTACGCAAGAACGTAACAAGCACGCTGTTTAAGGAATCATCTTTTTAATAATCATAAAATGAAGTGCTAAACTACAATCACAACATACATGTTTACATTGTTGAACAAGTCGCGAGTTCGTATAAACAGTCATTCGCATGCTGCGGTCGGCATTCTTTATAAAGTGCAGTTCTTTATTGAACTGAAAAATCTCGACGGAAACGCATATCTTCTTGTGTAAACATTTGAAGAATAATCATTCTTTTGCGGTGATTATCAAGCGTTTCAAAATGAGAAAAACATGAGTACGCAACTGCTTTGCTTTCAAACTTTCCAAGTTAGTCATCTGTTCAAAGACTTTCTATTCGAAACCAGAAATGGGTATTTCATAAGTCATGATAACTTGTCTCGTTCAAGACCAGAACTTTTCAGTTTTTTTCCGTATTCGTGACGGGCCGAAAAGATAGTGCAAAGGGAAAAGATAAAAAAGCACTTTGGAGAGCGACAAAGTTTATTGAACTAATGAGTTTCCATTGTTTGAAGTTATTCAAAACAAGATGATTTGAAAGGCGCGATAACAGAGCCTTGTAGACATTTGGAAAACTCATCGTGAAAATAGTTTACTTTCTGCTCTTGAATGTACGTTTATTTGGACATCGTTAATTGTTAAGTAAATAACCGGTTGTCGCTTTGGGCACTTTCTTAGAACGCAGTTACCGTTAGATTAAGTTAGGGCGAACAGTTGAGGTCATTTCCTTATAGTTCGTTGAAACCATGCAGATTTACGCAAACAAACAAAACAACTTAGCATTGCGTTGTAGCTGTTTCAAACAATGAAAAGAAATTCAACTCTTTCGCTTCGCGGAATTGAAACAGAGAAGAAATAAGATGTTTTTCAGTCACGTAGAAGGTGACCGGCTAATTCTGACCCTTTCATTCACACTCAAAGTGCGCGTGTTGATTTGTGATAAGAGTACTGCTGTGAGAAAGTCCGATTTCAAGTCACAAACGAGTTGCCGCCGACGAAAACTCTACACAGCCAACGTGAAAGAACAGAACTGATTCTTGTTTTATGTGAGACGTAATGCAATATCTTGAACGCCCACAATGTGAAAACTCTAGCAGCCTCTCCGACTGCTTTTTAGAGGGCATTTCAGCAATTCAAGTTTAGATTGGAGACGTTGGTTAAAAGGCATTTCAGCGATTCAACTTTAGATTGACCAACAATCTAAAGAGTGCTCAAAATGAAAATCGAAAAACAAGGCCCAAATTTCAGCTTGCAAAATAATAAAAAACCAACAGCACTAAGAGAAAGTACTGTTGCCTAGTTTTTATTTAAATGGTCATACTTTAAGATTTCACTCACAGACCCCTCGTTGGAAACATATTAATTCAGTGATTTGGAAGATTGTTTTTCTGTATGTTCTGAATGTTAAAGGTGATATTTCAATTACAAATTTGAAGCTTGCAAAACTAATATTTCCTTTTATTTGAGATTTTTCCTAGTTTACAATATTATAAATATATGTTTAACGCTGGGCTTTCAGTTCATTTTGCGATTTGCCTTTCTATTAAAAACAGCGCGTCGAGTAAATGAACGCAACGTAAACATTTGTCCGTTTCCCAATTCTAATTCGTGCTTATGAACACATTAATGAATTTACACCCGAGACTAAAGACATTTCAAGATGGCGAAGCTAGAAATTCACTAAAGCTATTGAACAGAACTTTTCCAATCATGTTGCTCTTTATAAATATGCTGTAGAGGGCGGTTCTAACTTTCGAGTCTGTAAGTGAAATCCGTGCGTAACCATTCAAATATTGAGCAGTATTTTCATTTGTCTAAGCATTGGAATGAAGGGGACTCAGCCGTACTTTCATGTGGTTGTTTTTGTTACGCTGTACAATCAACTTTTGAGTCTGTGGATGAACTCCTAAAGTGGGACCATTCAAATAGAAGCTATTGAGCGGTACTTTCCTGTGTCGATCATGTTCATTTATATGCTGTACGATGTGGTTCTCGTATCCCCTTGCCGGGGAGAAGGGACTGATTATGACAAGGTGGTTCTATTAAAATTAAATTTAAGTAATTGCCTCTAGCATGTGCTAATCTGGCAAATCTATCATGTGTGCCCATTCAAATAAAAGCTACTAAGTATTCATGTGGTGCTCTTATGCTGTAAAAGGTGGTTCAAGCTTTCAAGTCTGTGAAGGAAATCCTAAAGTGTGACCATTCGAATGAAAGCCACAAAGTAGTACTTTCATGTGGTACTCATTTTGTTAAGTTATACTGTAAAGGGGTAAAGTGCGACCATTTAAATCAACGTCATTGAACAGTGCTTTCCTGTGGCTTTGTTTATTATGCTGTACAAGGTGTTTCTAACTCAGTTTGAGTCTGTCGATGAAATCCTACAGTGCAAACATTCAAATGAAAGCTTTTGAACAGCATTTTTCAATGGTGTTGTTTCTTATGCGAAACAGCAAAGTTTAATAGAAACAAAGTTGACCTGTGGTTCTAACTTTTGAGTCTGTGGATAAAATCCTGAAGTGTGACCATTCAAATGAAAGCTATCGAGCAGTACTTTCAGTACTTTCCAGTGGTACTGTTTATTATGCTGTACAAGGTGGTTCTAACTTTTGGATCTGTGGATGAAATCCTTAAATGTGACCATTCAAATAAAAGCTATTGAGCAGTACTTTCCTGTGGTAGTCTGTTTCGGTATTATGTCTTTACATGGTAGTTCCATCTTTTGAGTCTGTGGATGAAATCCTTATAAATGTGACCATTCAAATGACAGCTATTGAGAAGTACTTTCCTGTGGTACTGTTTATTGGGCCTTTATTATGCCGTGCAAGGTAGTTCTATATCTTTTGAGTCTGTTGATGAAATTATACAGTGTGACCATTCAAATGAAAGCTATTGAGCAGTACTTTACTGTGGTACTGTTTATTGTGCTGTACAAGGTGGTTTTAACTTTTGAGTCTGTGGATAAAATCCTGCAGTGCGACCATTCAAATGAAAGCTACTGAGCAGTACTTTCCTGTGGAACTGTTTATTATGCTGTACAAGGTGGTTCTAACTTTTGGGTCTGTGGATCAAATCCTGAAGTGTGACCATTCAAATGAAAGCTATTGAGCAGTGCTTTTTTTGTGGCACTGTTTATTACGCTGTATAAGGTGGTTCCAACTTTTGAGTCTTTGGATCAAATCCTGAAGTGTGACTATTCAAATGAAAGCTATTGAGCAGTACTTTCCTGGTATTGTTTATTATGCTGTACAACGTGATACTAACTTTTGAGTCTGTGGACGAAATCCTTACGTGCGGCCATTTAAAAGAAAGCCGGCTTAAGCAGTACAATCTACTGTTGCTGTTTATTATGATGTACAAGGTGGATCTAACTTCTAAAGTGGATCTAAAGTCTGGATGAAAACCTAAAGTTTGACCATCCACTAAACCGTAAATGAAAGCTACTGAGCAGTTCTTTCCTGTGGTATTGTTTATCATGCTTTGTAAGGTGGTTATAACTTTTTTAATTATTCTGTGATCGAAACTTAAATATGATCATTACATGTAAATTAGATATGTTCAGTATTCATTGGCGCTGGTTATTTGGAATACCCAGGATCACAAAATACCAACCAAGTTAAAAGAAGTGCTAAGTACTGCTAAGTTTTGCTATGGGGGAGGTAAGGATTGCCATAGCTGGGAGAGACTGACCTGACATATTGCTACGGAAAATAATAATATGATTTCTGCTTGTTTCGACAGTAATCAATTTGCATAAGAAAGTTATAGCTAAGTTATCATTATGCTCAGAAATCAAACCCTAACATCACAATGGGACTTTGTTTTTGTCCGTCTTTCGCTGCCTCTTCTCTAGTCGTTCGCTTTCTCAGAAGAGAATTTTTTTTTGGCACGAGAAGTCCGCAAGAAGCGTGGGTGAGGTTTTTAATTCCTCTTCTACTTTTTTTAAAAAAATCAGCTCGCGCGCCCTCAGATCTGAGGGCAACTTCTCGCAGTCTAATACCTCCTTCGCACCAACAATAGATATATATTTTTATTTTATTTACTCCATTAAATTCAGTTTTTAGCCTTTATCTTGATTGTTTTCAAATGTTTACAACACAGACTACTCTCAATGGTGATGCAGTCAAGAAAGTTCCCTTTCGTAAAGTTTAAAGGAGCTTTACCTAATGCGGAGTTTGACGTTTTTAGATCAAAACTGACCCAATTGAAAAGTTCTCCCACCTCCCGTACCTCTGTCTCTCTTTGTCTCCCAACTCCCGCTTTGTTCGTTCTTGCAGAGAATTTCGGCAGCTTGCGAGACACAGACACACTTGTACATGTGTCATGTCATTTGATTCATGACCTATGACGTAACCGACTTGAGAAGGTTTCCAATTTCACCGGAACTAATGCTGTTTTTTTTAGCCCGAGTGCGAATTTACGTTTTCTCGCACATAAAAATTAATTTTGTTTTAAGCCACGGAGGACGTTAAATGGAAGCCAAAAAACGTTGTTGGGTTCGTGTTTTTGGCTGGATGATAAGCAGTAATAAAAAACAAACGCTTGCCTTTATGAATTTCTCTCCCGTTTCCCGTCCTCGTAGAAATCCCGCTTCCCGCCATTTCTTCTCCCGTCTCCCTCCCGTCCCCTGTTCTCCTGGTTCCCATCCCTCTGCCCCATCCTCCCCCCACCACAGTAGAGTCATGTTAAATATAAATCGACCATGGTTTAGGGGTTTCCATTGATATAAATATGTATTTTGGCTTTTTAAAGTGCCACTAAAAATGGTGACTTAGTTTCTTTAAGCGTTGGCGTGGACAGGGCTCAGTACTCCAAGGAGTTGAATGATTGTGTTGCCGATTTCTAACCTGTGCATTCTTGTCGATTTCTTGCAGAAGTGGCCAATCAGAAGTCAGCTGCTGTCCGACTTTTTAAGACCACAAGTCAACGAACCGCAACTGACGCAACTGAGCATGAGACACCCAATGTCGGTTAAGCAGAAGTGAGCTGGAGGAAGACTTATTCTGGTTGGAGGATTGTGTCTTTGATCAACTTTAAATTCAACTGTGCCCTTGTTGTTCATTTCGAACAAAAACTATAACGGGTCTCTTGACGACAATACATACATTTATCATGTCACACTAATAAAATCACGTGATTTTGAATTTTTCAGGAGTGGAGAGCTGAAAACGCCTCGGTTTGTAATTACTAGTTCAGGGACAACAAACTCTTTCTATGAACGTTAACTGCGTACCCCGTATCTCGACTGTTCGACTTCTCTACTGCAACTTTTAAAATCTTCTGTTGCAAGTCATATAGAAATGGTAGAATTGGGAAGACATGAGACTAGCCAAAGTAAAAAATCTCGATCTGTTTTCGACGCCGTGATCATGTTAATCTGAATAGGGAGCTTTTGCAACCACGGCAGCAACGCCAAGGAAAAACGTCACTTGAAAAAATAATTTGCGCTCTTTGAAACTACTTTGTATAAATAGTTTCAACTTGTTTAGTTTGTCCAATGTGACTGAATTGTCCCGGAGCTGAATTCGTAGAGATGGCTTTCGACTTTGATCATTTGACGTTGTTGTTTTCCAGGGAAGAGCAACGAATGTGTAAAACACACATGCAGAGGTACTGGTTTCGCTCATTAAACCTATTGTTTCTTGCCGTTTTCGCTGCCGTTGCCGTCGTGATTGTTCCCTATCGACTGAACGTTAATTGTAGACGAGTTTCAGTGACATTTGGATGACCGTGAACGATAGCATCACTCGATACATATTCGGCGTTTGCTTTCGTAAATGTGATTCACAGATGTTAAGAGCGGTTTTCTGACCATCGTCGTAAAACGAAAAACCAATCACAGCGAACACAAAATAAAGCAATGAACAAATAAAAAAACTCGAATCAAAAACAAGCAACTGGTGGTAAGCGCGGAAAAACTTGCACCGATAGGCGTTTGTTGTTGTTGTACAGAGGGACCGAGCTGTATACCGATAGGTCTCTCAAAAAAATCTATTAAAATCAATTGCAAAAAGAGCTTTCGGGCCAACTGTCGTGCGAGTCTTGATAATCGAAAGCCTAGTTATATGTGATTTTGTGGAATTGCCTGCATTGTCAAAAAGGACTCAACGCAATAGACTAAAAGAATGGACTGAGACAAATTTGGTCTTGACTTAATGACTGTTTGTCTTGATTATAAAGCAGAGATTATGGGAAGCACGCATTTTGGTATCCGTGTTATGCAAGTTTTTTTTTCTGATGATTTTCACATATTTGAGCGGTTTTTTTTTCTTGGAGAAAGATCCCTCACCCCCTACCGGGTCCAAAGGAGCCCGTACGCCAATGACTGCAACCGAAGCCAAGCGCGGGAAAACGCGTCAAACCAAGTCACGATTGGTTTTGATTTTGTTCCTGATTGGTTGAGAAAACAGCATCTTTGCTGTGATTGGCTAGAGTATGTTGCACCCTTTTTTTTTTTACCAGCATACGCATTACACGGAACGGCCAAATAAAACTGCTGAAAAAGCGTTGCAAGTGGTCATTTGTTTTATTTTTTTGAGAGAGCAATTTTATTAACTGCTGTTAAGTAAGATATTAAGAAATCTTGTTATAGTATAATTTATATAAGTTGTTACGTGTACAGTTTATTTTAGGACTGTTATCTCGTGTATATAAACGTAACATCTAGAAGCAGTTTGAGATATATAGACAACCGAGAAATGGAAATACTTCTTGTTTTCTCGCAGTAGAGTCGTCTATTCCGCTACTTTGATCAAACTACGCACTGGCAGGCACTAAACTCAGTACTTAGGCCTTTATCACGCGGCGGTCATGTTGACTCCCCGGAAAATAAATTGCTTTGTTTTTGCCCGCCCAACCTCGTTTTCGAGTTTAATAAAAAAATCCAAATAATAAAAGAAATTACAACTGCATAAAAAAAGTTTTAAGACATGTTATCGAAAGTGGGCAGTTTTTCTTTAACGATTTCCCTTTTAGTATCTCAAGCCTATTGCAATGTATTGCATAAAAATTGAATCTTGCATCGCATTAGCTTTGTATATTGATCGTATAATCGTATAATAACTAAACTAGTTTTTAGTTTCATAATGTAATTGTTAATAATAATATTGTTATAGTAATGTAATAACATAATAGTATTATCGCGTTCGAAGAACGCAATCCTAATTTCGTGTTGGAGTCAAATTTGAGATTTTTTGGTAGACGGTCTTGCAAATGGCCGCCCCTATTGGTTTTTTTCAGGGGCTCATTTCCGCCGGAAATTCCTTCGAACGCGTCTCCATAATCTGTGATTACTGCCAGTATAATTGGTAGTTGCTCCAATGTATAGAGATATAAACACCTTTTCAAATAAAGCAATTATTCAAAAAAGAAAAAAGTATATATTACGGCCATTGTTGAAATATCTTTCATGATAGCAAAGGACATTCATCTCCTTGAATTGGGTGGCCGTCATTTCAAGATGATGTAGCGACAAATATCTATTTCCACTCCTACTTGTCAAAACTGACATGGCTATGATTCGGGCTTTTTTCAATGTAACCTAGTTATTTTTGCATGACTGGAAGTATAAAGACACATAAAGACGGCTAGACATGAAGACGAAATTTAAACTTAACGTTAAAATTTAATAATGGAGTAAATTAAATTACCTGGAGTAGAATTGGTTCCTTTGGACTTTCACCATCTCAGTGTTTGTGACCAAACTCATTCCCAGGGTTCTCAGAGGGAGAGGGGAACCTGGGAAGGAGTGATCGACCCCATCACCCACGTGGTTCCATTGATTCAGGTTCTCCCAACGTTAGGCCGCACTGTTGTTCCCCAATGGAAAAAATGGCAAAGAGGATTTCAGCAGGAGGTTAACTGTCATTAAAAAAAAAAATACAAATAGAGTTGAGGAGCTGGAACATTTTTACTTTTCGTGAAAATGCCATTTATCATTTAATTACATGCTAGACACAGTCACCTTCATAAACCACTCCCTGGAGCTCCATTGTTGGAAGCTCTTTTTCCATTATTTTATAACATCAGTTAAAAAATATTTCAATCAAATAACCCGGGGAGGGGGGGGGGGGGGGTACTCCGCAATGTTTTAGGTGGGGGTGTTTTGCTGGGACCTAAGGACCCCTATCCCATCTCAGACCTACAATTTCTATTTTCACTACACCATCTCAGACCAAACAGTTAAATTTGGTATCCCCATCACAGACCGGAAATGAATTTCCGAAGCATAATTAAATTTTTTATTACAAATTGACAGACTTTGGTGCCAAACCCATATACACTCAATTGAGTGAAACTTCCACAGGCATGGTTCCAAATGAAAAATGTACCAGAAAAAATGACAAAACACTTAATTCAAAAATTGAACGGAAAAAGTACACCCCATCTCAGACTTATATGTAGTGGACAAAACTGAGACCCCATCTCAGTATACCCCCCCCCCCCCCCCCCAGATCAAATAAAGGGTGGATATCGACGTAATTGCATGGCACGCTATTATTGGAATAAAGACCCCCTCGGGTTTATATTACTTAATTTTTACAACATAGGAGCATTGCATATTGAAGAATACAATTAAACCACTTGTCTAAAGCCTTCGTAGATGGCAGATCATTTGAATCATTGTGCAATATATGACCATATATCATTATTAAATGTGCTTTATTTTATGGATAGGTAAAGCAATGGCCAAAACTACATGTATGGGTTTGGATTAAAAAAAATCAATACCATACACAAAACTTGTTCAAGGTACATCAAAACAAGTCCATATGTAAGAAACAATACCATTCTGATGAAGACATTTTTTAAAAAAATTGTCACTTGTAATGATCCTACATAAATCCCTTCATTTCCTATGCAGTCTTTACACAAGGCAACAAGTTGCTGTGATACACAAGACAGGTCTTGCTGACCTACAATAGCGTCTTGGAACAATGCTTGGACATGGAAACATGGTGTTTTTTTTTTTAAAAAAATAAGCGCCCACTCTCAAATAAGAGCCCTCCAAATAAAAAAAAATGGGAATTGGGTTAAATAGGCTAAAATAGAAATAAAGCACACCCCTTCCCCCCTTCCACCTTTCCCAGTACAGCCAATTACAAGATTGAAGGTTTTAAGTAATGATCTGCATAAGAAGGATAGCGCTGAACAGCAATGCACGATGGAATGTCAACTTTTTCCATTGTTGCAACTAGTGATCTCATTGCCTAGACTCAAAAACTGTAAAAAGTTAAGTTCAAGGTTCATTTTGTCTAATTGTTTTAAGGTTTCAAGTAATTTGAGACCCAAATGCACAACGTGCATGCAAGTTTTAAAATATATTGTATTTGGGGAACTTCATCAAAGAAGCAAAATTATTAGCTATTGTCTTCCGCTATTCTGATTGGTTAAGCAGGAACATTTCCTAAAATTTGATTGATGCAAATGGATTTTTTAATTTTTATACTGAAATATAATATTTATTATGAACCATCAGCCCCTCCTCTATTCTTGAAAACAAAGATATTCTATGCGAGAAAGAGCCAATGCCGCAGAACAATGAAGTTTACTATTGTTCTTATGTGCATGGAGCATTACTTAAAACATTTAGAAATAGAAAAGAAAACACAAGGCAATCCTGTTGGTCATCATGCACTTTTACAAACATGCAAGCTTCTGTCAAATGTCAATGACAAGATACCAAAATACAAGAATAGTCTATTTTATTTTTTTTCTATTTCCATGCGCTTGATTTAGCATCCTCCCATGAAAAATCCCCCGACCCCTTACCCAAAATATCAAGGATAAGCCCAGGCAACTCAATGTTTCACGCCTATCTGCTGAAATGACCATGATGCTCAAGGGAATGGGAACTACCAGTACTTTAAAGGATATTATTGGCACTGTCCTTTGGCAGGAGTACTTGTTTGTATATAATTAAAGAGTGCCTTCTATGTACTAAAATTTATGTCTCATGTTTCCAGTTGACAGCAAGTGCAAATAGTACTAGTCAATATTGGAAGTACCATTATGATATTAATTTTATTCAATTAAGGCCTAGGGCATTTATTACAAATGGTGTAAATTAGGAAGAGACATCTGCATGCAGATCACTAGAAACATAATGGCCAAGTTTTGTTAACAATCACCATATTAAATTGCACTGAAATTATAAAGAAGTGTACATTTAACTGCTGATGGCCCGGGGGGTGGGGGGGGGGGGTACTCGATATATCCTTGGGTGGGGAGGTGTGGCCCGGCCCCTCATACCCTGACCCTGTTAAAGACAAAAATTGCTGATTTTCCTACCTGTTTAAGACAGAATTCCGATTTTTGATACCCTGTTTAAGACATTTAACCCGAAAAAATTGTGCTGTAGTTTAATTTGTAGAACATATGCGCAGGCTGTTTATCGTCCAAGAAAAGATACCCTGTTTAAGACAACAATTGATAAAATTGACACCCTGATTAAGACAAAAAATGATAAAATTGATACCCTGTTTAAGACAAAAATCCCGAAAAACATACCCTGGCTGGCTGCAAGTCCCCATTAAGCCCTTATAAGGGAGTACCCCCCTTCCCCCCCCCCCCCCCCCCCCCCCCGGGTGGCCAGGGTGAAAATGAATAGATAGATAGATAGATAGATAACTTTATTTATACACGGTATTTCCATCAGCTTAAATTATCACAATCAGCTAACTACCTAACTTCCTAACTACAAATAAGAGGTACAATATAAAAAATAAAAACTGATTTGAAGAAATTTTAAAGTTCTTATCTTTAACTGTGTCTCACAAAAATCATTTAAAACTTGGTTTGTTTTTGTTTGTTCTCCTTTTGTGGATCAAATCAGTCTATCGGGCAATTAAGATTCCTCTGGTTGCTCTAGTTGAATATTTAATAGTTTAATGTCTAAACTGACAAACAAAATCACCATGGCAATGTCCCTTTTATGTTGGGATGCGAGTTGATTGAGGCACATATCAGGCCCTGGGATGGAACAAGTATCTTCCATGATCGAGTCTGGTTACTCAACAAAGTTTTGTATGGGGATGCTCCACCCCGAGGTCCAAACCCTTACCCTTTCATATACCGTTTTTGATAGAAAAGGTACCCCTTTCATATACCTTTCATTGAAAATGGTACCCCTTTCATATACCTTTCACTGAAAATGGCAAACCTTTCATATAGCCTTTACATGCATCTGTTTCATATATTTTGAAAGGCCCTTTTTATAATACTTAAATGGCAGTTTTACCATTTTTATGCTTCAACTTGTGTTTTCACTGCCCTTTCCTATTCTTCATGAAATCCCTACCCTTTCATATACTTCAACTCATGAAATCCCGACCCTTTTATATACCTCCAGCCTCAAAAAGGTACCCCTTTCGGGCTGAGCATCCCCGTATAGTCCATTATAGGGAGTACCCCCCCCCCCCCGCCCTGGGATAAAGTAGTGACCTCCTATTAAGTGGTCACCCTCTATTAAGCGGTCACTTAACAATTAATCTCCAAAATTAAATCACTGATCCCAATATTTACTGTTAACTTGACCTCTTTTAAGCGGTCACCGATATTAAGGGGTCAGTTGGCTATTCCCCGAAGGTGACCACTTAATAGAGGTTTGACTGTAAATGCCTGGAGTACATAATAATTACAAACTCAGCACCTTAGAGGATAATTACTCATGCGCGCAGCGGCATGAGGTAAGGTTTCGGCTCCGTTTTTCTTGTTATTTTTATTATTATTATTATTATTATTTTTATTTTTTGTGTCACGATTTTGCATGCAAATTTATGCACGCATATTTTAAATTGTACACTTCCGGTTCATAGCTTTTCCACTACACTTCCTGTTTAGTGACTTCCGGCTACTCTCACTTCCGGTAAAAGAGCGTTACTCAAGTGTCACGACAGCGTCTCCTACAACCCTACTTACATTATCAATGTTCATGTTTGGTATAAATAAGTCTTAGAAGAATCATTCCCTTCATTGTGGTACAGCCTAGTTACGCATGCGCATGAGTATAGGCTGCTAGGAGCCTCTTGTTTATTAAAGAAAGAATATACCGGTACACGAGTCTCAAACTGCCTTCTAGAGCCTCCCGTAGAGACCTTGGCTGTAACTCTTGTTATTTATTTAACAGCTAGTGTTAAATTTACATTATTTATTACGAAGGAATTTTAATCAGTGTAAATCTGTAAATATTTTAGAAATTAGTTATTACAGTCGAACCTCTAACCGCTAACGGACACCTCCCATAAGCGGGCACTTAGTCGTGGTCCCAGCCACATACAAACACTACATTTTTAACCTCCCATAAGTGGACACCTCTCTTAAACGGACACTTTTTTTGGTCCCAATGCTGTCCGTTCGGAGGTTCGACTGTAGTTTTAAGTTTTAAATTCTTAGTTAGGTGTCAGTGGAATAAAGCCCTAAGTGAATTCTGATCAACTGCTAGCTTCTCCTTCCAGTTTGTCTTGTATATGCTCACATAACAAAAGGAGAATTTGGCTATAGATCAGGAGTCACTTAGGGCCTTATCCCAAACTGGAATAAGGCCTTCAGTGACTCCTGATCTGAAACTAAATTCTCCATTTGTTACATGAGCATATACAAGACAAACTGGAACCGGGAAGGAGAATCTAGCAGTTGATCACAAGTCACTTAAGGCTTTATTCCACTCACCCCTTCAATTGAAAACTTGAGCTAGAAAGCCTTGACACAAATAAAGTTTGATGATTACGATGATGATAAAGAGGGGTGTTTTAGCTCGACATTATGATTTGCGGTTGTCATTCAGAATTGACGAGGTTTTTGTCAAGGTATAAATATATTGCAAACCACTCAATGAAATCAGTAGATCACTGTTCACAGTGCGATGTTTTCCAGTGAGTTAAGCCGCATGATTGTTCAGACACCTCCAACTTCCCCCTCCCCCGCCTTTTATATATGACTAAACAATGAAAAGTCTCTGTCATTAATTTTATTCCCCACCAAAAATCTAACCATTCCCACCCTGTGGTCCAGAGGTGCAGTCAAACTCTCAAGGGTAGGGATACTGGCAAAAGCAGTAAAATGCTCTGCATACGTCTGGCTTAACATTAAAATGTTTATTTCTGTGAAATCCCCTTTAAAACAACATAATGCATTGCCAAGAAGCAAGAAGAAGAAAATACTGTGGTTGGCTGGAATGAGAACCAAAGAACATTCTTGTTAAATGAGTCAGCATGTTGTGTATATCATCATGGTATTCTATCTTTCAATTCTGCCATCCTCTGTTTACCTACAACGGAAACTTAGTCTTCCTCATTTGATAAAATAATGGCAAGTGTTTCTTATTTTGCGAGTAATTTGGTATTTTATTAATCATGTCATAGCTTTGAAAAGAAAAATATACAATAAGGGTTGAAAATAAATTAGCCTTTTTTTGTCAAGATGACATTTTTGTCAGTTCTTATTCCCGGCACCACATTGGGTCTTTTGATTCTTTGCCATTTATATTATTTTGCTTGAACACTTCAATGCTAACTTTAACTTTAATTGAGATAATTACCATTAGTACACTAATCTGGCAATGGCTGGTCAACGGCTAGCTAAGCAAATACCATTTACATTGAATTATTCCTGGCACCACATTGGGTCTTATGATTCTTTGCCATTTATATTATTTTGCTTGAACACTTCAATGCTGACTTTAACTTTAATTGAGATAATTACAATATTAGTACACTAATCTGGCAATGGCTGGTCAATGCCTAGCTAAGCAAATACAATTTACATTGAACTGAATATACTGTAGACTAGAATAACAAATTACACCAGCAGCTGATAACAACAGGGAGCTAATAAAATAACACTTGAGCACAATCCTAGCTTTGAAAAGGTTGACAGATGACGCATGTACCACTGGAAATGGAAGGCCATTCCAGACCAGGATTGTTCTAGGGAAGAACGAATATTTATATGCATTTACTGAAGCTAATAGGGGCATGAATTTACAATCATGTGACCTCCTAGTCCCCTGAAAACCTAGACTAATTTCGGCTGGGAAAGAGATATTCACAAAATATTTTCCATTTTCATCCTAACCTCAGAGAATTATAGACATCTCAGGTACACTTCAATTTCCCTGGCAAACAGTCATCTGTGTATTTCCAGAAAGAAAAAAGAAGGGGATCCAGATGGGGATCCCAATAGGGGTCCAGAAGCAGGAAGGGGCACATTTTGTACCAACAGTGTGTGTCAGTAACTGACAGTGTGGTTGGAGTAACTGCATAATACCCTGCCATTTCTAGTGCCTCAGGAAAAAAGTCGGTACGCGGTACGCAGTGGCTAACGCTAACCCTAACCCTAACCCTCCTTAACCCTAACCCTATTGCCTACGCGATACGCATGCAGTTGTTAAATAATCCAAGACGACAGGACAATATTTGATATTGCCCGCTGGTAAGCGAACAAAAAATCACAATAAAAAGCCATTAAAGTTTACATACCACATCAAATGTTGATCATGTGTTATGGACTGCCCTGGAGAGATCTGGAGACTGTATGCTGCTATAAGCTTAAGTATAAGCTTAGGTAGTTTTGACTAAAATAACCCATGATTGAGAGTCACCTCGTAATCCGCGCGCCATTTTGGGTCTTTCCGCGTGTACCGGTACTCATTGTCTTCTATTCTAATTGTATGCGAGGTATTGTATTTTTGGTCCTGTTTTGCATTTATATTGTTGTCGTTCTTTGTTCCTTTTGTTTTACGTTATCTGTAGTAGGAACGCCATTTTGAAAAAAAAAAATGACCATGTCACGTGACTTAACAAACCACAAGTGATTAGGGAGGGGTGACTACGGTTGGGTTGTTCCAACTTCTGACCGTGACCGTGGGTGTGAGGATCGCGGAACGCGTGCAAAGTTGTCTTCCTTGAAGATTATTAGTTTTGTTATTTACTCAAATAACGAAAGTTTCGGGGTGGATGATAAGCAAATGTCGCATAAACTAAGAATTCATGTTGCCTCTGTGAAGTGGTATCCAAGCCCCCCTCTTGTAAAAAAAGCCGACAGGGGGCAAGTCTGGACAAAGGAGTAGTACTGTAGCTCTTCCAGACCTCTATTTTTATTGGCCCCGTAGTACTGTAGCTTCTATTGTGTTTAGGTCTAGGGCTATTGTTTCTGTTGTTTAACCTATTGTTTCGTTAACCAGTCACTGAGCTTGTTTGGAAAGGTACAGTCTCTCCCGGACAAAGTGCCGGACAAAGTCACTCCTTGGTCTGAACTTGTACCTAGAATCAGATTCTTGAACGTGTGAGCTCTTGTTTACTTATCCCCTTTTGATCGGAATCACAGCTCGTCAATTTGAGTCTTTGTTGCTCTGTAGGGACTTTCATACCGGGAAGTCTGGGTACTAGTTTAGCGGCTTGTAGGGACAAAATTTCGCGGGAAAATTCAATAACATGGCGGTCCTTCGGAAGGTGACATAGTTTTACAAACATTTTCATCTGAAATTCAGATGAAAATGTTTGTAACACCATGCCACCATGTGAAAGTTAAGAAAATACACGCTTTCAAGAAAGATCCGGTAATTACCGGGCCCGGAAAGCTGTTTTATTTTCATTGAAGATCGAGGTTTCAAAAGTTTGGTTTGTTCGCTAGGACCTGCGCTTTTATTCTTTAGATTTTGATTTCAATATTTGGCTTCGGGCCCGAAAAGTTACCGGGAGTTTCGAGAAACGGGCCCCTGGTGAGAAAGAAATTCAAGAAATATGGAGAAAGGTGTAGAATTCAACAAGGAAGATTGCGTAAAGTGGCTGGCAGATATCGTAGCCTCTACATCTGGTTCAAAACAAGAACTAACAATCAGGATAAATCGATTATCAAGGTATCCAAGACTAGTCCAGAAACTCAAAGCAAGTCAGAAAAAGTCTATGTGTTTCCTTGTAGTCTTGATTCCGTGGATATTCCACCAGCCACAGCCAAATGGAGGGCAGCTAGCGACGTTCTTAAAAATAAAATATCAGCAAGACCACAGCGAAAAACCGTTGAGTGGTGCCGTATCTCCCAGTTGTAGACCAGGATCAGTACAATAAGGGGCGAACCATTTGATTTTTTTTTTTTTTTTTTTTGGGGGGGGGGGGGGGGGGGGTTAGAAGATTTAAGAAACAAATTCCCTGCAGTTGCCCAAGCAAGGAAAAAAGTTCATGCATGGTTAACTCTGAGGAAAAAATAACATGCATGGATTGTGCGCCCCAAAAAAATTCCTACAAATCATAGACATTTTTCGATGGGTTGGTTGGTTGGTGCAAATCCCTGCCTGTAGGCTAGCAAAGCTGAGTGCAGTCTTTACATCCAAGCTATGTTCTTTTATTTAATAAACCAATGTTGTCTCAAAAACAGGAGTTCATTGTGTCTTAATATTTCTGTTATTTAATTTCTTTTAAATTACATGACATCTTAACATGCAGATCACATGAAAACTTTAACCTCAAAACCATTATAAAAAAACAGTTTTACATCATTGTTGTCATACTTTATGTGGGTCTACTGACATTAGAAATTGAACATGCAGAACATCAAAATAAACCTTTGAATTAAATTTTTCATACATAATGCATTCCATTTCTTTTCCAGACTGTCCAACCATCCCGATTTCGTCGGGATTAGAACCAAAATCTGCAAAGGACCGCAAACGATAATGCTATAAACGATACATAGGATCTACGAAAGAAATCTACCTTTTTACGTAGTCAGATCAGCCTTGCAGTTTGTCGTTTATCGTCGGGATTACCCCGATTTGGCTTGAAAATCCCGAATCCCGACCAATATGCGATCGGGATAGGAAAAAACCCGATTTTGACATCTAGATAGAAAAACTAGCGCGAACGCCAGTTTTCTACCAAATCGCACGTGGTGATGGCAACAAATTACTGAGTATTCATTAACTTTTCATACAGATTTCTACTCATTGGGCGCTTTCCATTCGGTCAAAATTTCCGAAATTTTTGGTCGGAAATCCAGTGGTAAAGAAAAATTTCGGGAGAAAATTCCGAAATTTTAGGAATACGTTTTGAGGTTGTCCTTTGATGGAAATTCCGGAATTAACAAAACTGTTGTGTTCCATTCGTAATTTGCCTGGTCTCGGTCCTCGTAATGTATTAAGCTTATAGTGCACGACCCGGGAAAGATGGCGACCGAACAGTCTTTTATCATGTGGGTATTTCTGTACCGATCTCCAATTATTATTGCACCACTCGTGCTTTGGAGCTGCAACTGGCAACGGTAAGATCAACTGTGTTTAGTGTTGTCTGGTTTACATTCGGTAAAAGTCTGTTTTACTCGCGATCGTCGGTTTTGTTCCCGCCTTTTTTAAAGGATACTCGGGGCAGAGAG
This sequence comes from Cladopsammia gracilis, assembly GCA_022457155.1. Lineage (NCBI taxonomy): Eukaryota > Metazoa > Cnidaria > Anthozoa > Scleractinia > Dendrophylliidae > Cladopsammia > Cladopsammia gracilis. Next base: position 1,658,114 of record JAJGOT010000014.1, on the reverse strand, counting down.
TTTATGTTCAAAATATTGTTATTATTATTCTCCAGACTTGTCTATAGCAACGACTAGTATAGAAGCAGAATTGCCTGCTTATACGAGCAATGTTTCGGAATCATCTTGTTCTAAAGCCGCGAAAACATTTAAAAAGTTAATTCGCCATTTTAAGGTTACAGTGTACCTTCGGGGGTGTCTCCAGTATAACAGCTCTAGCGTCTTAAGATTACACTTAATATACCTAAACCCCGATATCAAATTAAAGCTTATAGAGCTGGCTATCTAAATATGGAAACCATTTGCTAATAAAATGAATTGTCGAATTTTTTACGACGTCTAAATTCGAACGTCCGAATCAGCTTTAAAACGCTATAACTCAAAGCGATTATTATATTTTGCTAATTTGATTTGTTCTCGGGTTTCCGGACACGAAGCGCTAAAAAAGACGTGTCGGCGATTTTCCATATTCAATTGCAGTGAAAAGTTACAGAATATTTTCGAAAAGGGGAGAAAAAAAATTGGAATGATCGCACGGAAATGGCTCTTGACGAAAAAGTTTTCGGAATTAAGAAATTCGTCGACACGTTTTTGTTGATTATATGTTAGCCTAGCTTCTGTCCAAATTTAAGGAAAATCGAACAAATTCCCTTTGAGTTGTAGCTCTTTAAAGTGTCCCCAACAAGCGAAAAATTAACTTTGAGAAAACGGCGCTTAAAAAAACATATCGCTTAATAAACAAACTCCGCCCACAAAAGTTATACCGTCATTTCTCCGTCAATTTTCACTATTTTTCGATACTATTTTTTTTTTGGATGAAAGTTCATTCTGTAAACTTTATTGTAACGCCAAAAAAAATTTTTCAATAAATTTTCGATCTGAAGGTACACTGTAACCTTAATGTCACTTCGGCCTGGTATGCCCTTGGAATAGAGCACGCGATTTCCAAGTGTTCTATAAAACCTGTTCCGTCCGTTCCATTCGACCACCGAAAATTCCGAATACTCGAACCGGAAATTTCTGCCGAATGGAAAGCGCCCATTGTTTCATTTCACACGTACGATAAAATATTCACGTCCGATCTGTATGGGCTTTACAATGGCTCGCCTTCGGCTCCCGCTCATATTTTATCATGTGGGTATTTCTGTACCGATCTCCAATTATTATTGCACCACTCGTGCTTTGGAGCTGCAACTGGCAACGGTAAGATCAACTGTGTTTAGTGTTGTCTGGTTTACATTCGGTAAAAGTCTGTTTTACGTCGTTTTTTCAAAATAATCCGCGAATTTTAAAGTCAACAAGTCTTTTTTGCGTTGTTATTTTGAAGGCGATATCTATGTATTATAGATAATCCTAAGCGAGTCCATACAATATTTAATTTCACTTCTTTGTACAGTAGAACTTGCTTTGCTACGTGCTTGCTACTTGCTAGTCCTAACTAAAGGGAAATAGGCAATTGTAGAGCTAGCCATTTTATGGTATTAAGCCGGTATAATGTGATGAGCTACTGTGCTAACTGGCTTTATAACGTTTGTTTTCTAGCCGCGGTAAAGGAAACAATTTCGAAGTTGTGGACTTTTCACACCAGGGATTTTCCTAAAATATTTTAGTAGGGATGTGCGGCCCGGTTGTTGAAACGCACATTCAATTCCAACCCATCCATTTTCAGACCTATTGAAAATACATAATACAGTTTTCAGCACTTCAGTATTCTGGCATACAAATTTCATAATATATGTTAATCAAAGAAAAGCCGTTGAAAATATTTTGAATTGTGACAGGACTACAAGACAACAGAGGCAGAAGATCATCGAAAACTTTACCCGCTAAAAGAAGGTAAAAAATATTAATTTATTAAATTGACGTCCAAGCCCGTTAAAATTAAGAGATAAGTTTTTTTTTCACAGTTACTGGGCTTAAGCTTGTTACTTTCAAATCTTGTCACAATTCAGTTTAATCAGGAGGAGATTTTCTTTGATTGACTTCCACCAAATCTCATCTTTATCCGCCTCTTTTGAAGGCAATGGGTTGTGTATGAAAGTCCCTAATGAAATGTAATTACCAGTAATTACCGGGTCTTTCGAGAAACGGCCCCCTGAACTTGAAAGCGTGTATTTTCTTAACGTTCACATGGTGGCATGGTGTTACAAACATTTTTCATCTGAATTTCAGATGAAAATGTTTGTAAAACTATGTCACCTTCCGAAGGACCGCCATGTTATTGAATTTTCCCGCGAAATTTTGTCCCTACAAGCCGCTAAACTAGTACCCAGACTTCCCGGTATGAAAGTCCCTAATTTTATCACTCTTGGTAGATTTCCGAGTTTCTCTAGCTTCCTGCCTTCAAAAGTGATGAACACGTCAATCAAAGTTGCTGACATAGCACGTGGGAGCTTTTCCGTTTTCAAAGCATCAAGCGAGCGACCTCCCTTTTATATATTCAACGGAAAAACCCGCTGTATGCTTAACTAAAGTGCTATTGTTTTCGTCGTGGGAATAACGATTGTTTTCAAGTATTTTTGGACCTGTGAAGGTAGGCTATAAGTGTTCATTTTCCGTATAATTTTTGCTTAGCACATGGAGGTTCGAAACTAGTATTTCTCTGTGTTCAACCGTTCAAATATTTTGTCCTTCCAGACATTGCTACCCTTTAATCATGGATGGTAATCGGATATATTCTGGAGAGTATGACCTTCTTTGTACCGAGAACAGGGAGTTTCTTTATGAAACAAGCGAAAGAGCTATTCCTCCTGGTTTAGTTTTAGCTGATAAACCATTTATAGCGTCTTCGAAATTGGCGGACGATACGCGTACGGATTCTTACAATACCACAGCAAGAGTTGTTCCCGACCAACAAAGCACATCTACCAGAAAGAGAAAAAGGAATCAAGTTAAAGATAAACTGAGAACGGAGGCAGAGCAAAATGCATACAAGAAACTTAAGCAGATCATCCCTTCTCTACGTGGCTGTAAAAGAGTTACGAAACTGGAGACCATCCGTCAAGCCTGCTTGTACATTGAAAAACTGCAGGAAACTTTGACAGGGATCCGAAGCTAATTGCACAGACACAACTAAAGGAAAATCCAGTGAAGCGTTTACTTTAGGCTTATTCGCTAATGATCTGTTAATTCAGTTGAATGATTATATTAGCGAGAATTTAAGTGGTATTTACATTTTTACGCTTAATTGTTTAAAACGCATATCCACTGTACTTTGAGTTCATACCAGTTATTGGTTAGTGAAAGACCACCTGTTTCAGTTAATTTAAGCAGTTACGGTTGTGTTAAAACGAGTGCAGTAAAGTTAAGTTTAAAATAGCTTTCCATTGAGTGTTAAGAAGACGATTGTTTGAAGCTCAAAGTTTATCAGCAAACAAGCACTTGTGAATTTTATTGACTTCACTAGTCTACAGTCTCAGAAGTTAGGTTAAACAAGTGACTATTCTACTAACTGTCAAGGGATGGAGTTTAGTTTACATACAAAAGGTCAAGTAAGAAATAGATTGCATTACTTCTGTTTTTTCATTTCCAACAGAATAATTGCCTTTTGGCCAGGCTTAAAGTAAACAGAGTTGTGTGATCTCATGTGTGACTAATTTATTCAATTCCATATGCATACACATAAAAACTTCACTTGTTTCAAAAGAAATTGTTCTGTGAAATCCCCAATGTTCAAAATCCGTTGGAAAATCCCCTCAGCCGGTAAACTTTCATGCTTTGGAGTAAGAATTATAGTTGCAAATCTTCCTCATGATTTGAAGATTTGTCATAAATCAAACTAATTCTGTTCATTAATTGTAGTAGTTTACTTCTTAGCATTACAGACTTCCTGTTACTTTTAAATGTTTCACACAGGAAAGCCATATATAACTTTAAGAAGTTTGACATAGGCTTTTGTAAAAGATATCTTGGTCAGTTATTGGATAAATCACAAATAAAGTATATTAGTTCATGCATGTTTTGTTGCCAAAGTGTGCCAACATTTCAAATACCTGAAACTTAACAGGACTTAAGAGCCCGTGACTGTAAAGGCTCCCAAAATCGAAAATCCTGATAATTTGCCAAAAAGACACTTTTGGGGAGCTATGTTCAAACATATTATTAAAACTTTCTAAAAATTTATGGTTTTCGAGAAAAGGGGTAAAATACCGGATTTTGCCTAACTAATTATGCAAAATCACAGTTAAATTGACCAACTTCAGTACGCTTGTGCTGAAACAAGGTGCAACGCTAGAAAATGGGAATACGTTTTTTCTTTAGTATAAATCATCTACTTTCTGGCCATTGTCCTTTTTAAAGTTTTGCAGCGATTTAGAAAGTTTCACGGTTTCTTTAAAGAATACCATCTCATGCATTTTGTGAAAAGGAAAAAATTGAGCAACTTCAGTGGCACGAAATCCATCTTGGTACGTCCGATATCAAATCAAAACATATACATACGTTCGGCCCTTATACTGAAACAATATGAAATAAAAAATCTGGGCATTTCAGATTCGTCTTGACAAAATGAAAACTTCGCGACGCGCTGTTGTCAAATTTGTATAAATTAGTACAATTTTAAACACTATAAGGTCTATAAAGCCCGGTTCAAACGTCGAACTTCACATGTGCCGAACCTTATGCAAATGAGCAAGAACAATAGATTTTTCTCATTTGCATTAGGTTCGGCACATGTGAAGTTCGACGTTTGAACTGGGCCTAAGACTATAGATTCTGAGGAAATACGATAAACTGCCAAATCGACCCATGAAAGATTCTTAGATGGTTTATTTGTTTTATCTTAGCAGTTATCTATAACATTTTTCGGCTTTGAGATATCTCAAAATACAGAGGAAATCGGTAAAATTGGCCGCTTGTCCGACTGTCCGGACTTGGCCGACTGTCCGGCTGAGTCTGGAAGCAAACGCCGTGAAGCGACGTAGCTGTTAAGTCAACTACATTTTTTAATTGCAGTTTCATAATAAAATGTTAATTCTCCTTTGGCAAAAAAAAAAACGATTTTTAAACAATGTTCACTTAACTGGCGAAGTCACGCAACATCGCGATCACGGTTTGTTCGAATCGAAAACGTGGAGATGTTCATGTTAAGAACTGTGGATAATTTTTTCATAGCCTGATCACAAATAGAAACAATTAACCTCCAAATTATCTATGTTTATTACCTCTGAGTTGTAACTACATGATCAATTCACATGACACCGTGACTACAAATTGATCTATTTCAAATGACTGTGACACAGTTGATATTTATCACTATGGCGACCTTAGAAGCCCCAACAATAACATAAAATACATTTATTATGACCACTGTTAGTATCAGCATTTATTTATTTTTTTTTATTTTATCATCTTCCCTGAAAGACATTTCGTCGAAATATCGACTGGGAAGCCGGCATAATAAACCAGCCTTTGAACAAACCGCGCCCGGAGAGAGAGAGAGAGAGATATATTGCAAGTTGGGTGTTCTATTTTCCAAAGACTTACGTTTACGGTACTCTGTACGGGAGGTTTCAACTTGTAAACAACTAAGAATAAGAATGTCTTTTTGGAGTTTTGCTTCTCTTGTGGTGCAAGCTCCGATAAAACAAAACAGTCGAGTTAGTCGATTTAAAAGACTGTACAGACAATGTAATTGGGATGTAACACAGTCTTAAAGGGTTACAATATCTTGACGAACGTTGAAAGCGTCAACGTCCTAAGAAAGTTATTACTTGCACGCGCAGGCGAGTAGTAACACACGACTTTTCTTTTCGCTTAGAAAGCAAGCCTGATGATTTTATTTCCGTTTAGGGAAGGCTCTTTCTCTTACGAGTTTCAATTTCTATTCTAGACTTAATTCTTCATACGACTGATCAGTTTCCCGGCAAATGATACCCTATTATAGACCAAAACTCTCTGAGTTCTATACCGTATCCCAGACTAAACTGCCTGAAAACCACACCCTTCACAGCGGCACATACCCATTTAGCTTATATATGAGAGTACCCCACCCCCCCCCCCCCCCCCCCCTCGGATTAGCCGGCAGCGCGAACAACGAGCGATTGCAAAGCGATTGCAAAGTGTCTTGAAAGTTATCTGTTCTGGCACAGTCTCATCTTCAAATATTGTAGCCGCGTTGCAGGTTCATTGTCGGTACGCGAATGCAAAGAATAAGCAAAAAGCCTGCAGAGTGGATAGCCGAGTGGCAGAGCTCATCACCCCCCGGCGCTAAAGACCAAAACTTGTAAGCGCTTGTAGCGCACACGAGATTGGATCAATCCCGGCCCAATCTCGCCTCGACTGACGCCCTTCCCTCCCTTGCATAACTGGCTTGAAAATACACCTCAACGCAGGCTACAATATTTGAAGATTAGACTGGAGTGCATAACAAGTGCCTTTAAAACTCCAAAAACACATTCTTATTCCTAGTTGTTTACGTGTTGAAACCTCCCGTATAGGGTACCGTACACCTTAATCGCTCGAAAAACTAGATCGAAACATAAAACTGGCGAACAAATTACAACTTCTGTCTCGATAAACGTGACTTCGTCCCGGGCGCGGTCTCTTCAAAGGCTAGTTTATTATGCTGGCTTTCCAGTCGATATTTCGACGAAATGTCTTTCAGGGAAGATTCATGAAGATTATAAATTACAAAATCCTCAAAGAAGTGCGCGCGCTTTGATTGGTCAAACCGAGTTCATATCTCAATAAAGCACGCGAATACGTCAGCCAGTACTTTGTTCCTTGTGATCTTTTTTTTTATTAAAGAAATAAAAAACGCGCCGAGTGCATTATTGAGTTATATAAGCACGCGGGAATTTTTAAGAACACGAGAGAAGTGCAGAGAAGCACGAGCCAAAGGCGAGTGCTTCTCGCACTCCTCGAGTGTTCTTAAAAATTCCCAAGTGCTTATGTAACTCAACAATGCTCGAGGAATAAGTTTTTTATTTCTTTTATAAAATAAAACGTGGTTATGATGCTTACGTCACGCGCGTGCTTTATCGAGTTATAATGAACTCGGTTTAACCAATCATAGCGCGCGCATTTCCTTGAGCATTTTATAAAATAGAGATGTTTCGCATAAACACACTCCATATGATGACCTACTAATAGTGGCTATCACCTACTGAGTATGCTAATTTCAGATGAAGCTCATGAATATCTTTATTTTGCGAGAACAAGCAGTTTATTCAAAGTTCATTTAATACTTTTAGCTAGTTTCATGATAGCTGAAATATACACACATATCCTTCACGATTTCATAAAAGTCAGTCGCTGTTTGTATCTTCATATTTATCTAAAACGGAATTAATTTTGTCCATCATACGCATGGCCTTATTGCACATTTGTGTGTGTGCTTGATTTGCTTCCTTGGCATACTTTTCACAACGTTTCTTCTTCTTGTTCTCTTGTTTCTTTGGTGCTTTCACACAGAGGACATCGCTTCCGCTAGGTTCAGCAGGCTTCTCTTCATTATCACCGGAAGGGTCACCACGTTCAATGGGTGGTTCCTCTTCACAAAAATCACTACTTTGTACATATGCTTCATAAGCAAACTTACTCAGCCGTCGCATCTCTGGAGTGGACTTCATCGCGTAACGCATTTTGGATTTTTTAATCATTTGCGACATGCTTTGAGAGGTGCTTGGTTGCAACATGCTTTTAGATGTACTTGGTCCGCTTTCCTGGCTTGCTTTCTTTATATTTTGGTTGACAATCCTCTGCACACGCTTTATCGCCGCTTTTTTTTCCGCGTTGTTATAGTACTCCACCGTTTTCTCCTTCTTTAAATAGTTACCCGACATGGATGTTAACCTGGGATTTAATAAATCCAAGGATTTCATCCCATCCACTCGTACATTGATGGTATGCTTTAAGCACAAGTTCCTCTTCTTCTTTCGTCACATGGTAACGTTGCCGTTTAGTCTTCGACGACACTGAAACTAAAGTAGACGGTAATTTTTACAACATAGCCAGGTTTCGGAGGAGTATTTTTCAGAAATTAGACTACATACCTTGCAATCCATCAGAGTTTGGCACGTCGTCGTCTGCAAATTTGACTGGACGCCAAAAGTTTGCCATCGGTACGGCAAGTACATGTAGAGCAAATTGACAGCGACAAAAAACAATGGCGCACAGTTTTGAAAATGTTTGCGAGATTATTCTGGATTGAGCAAGTGAAAGCCTCGAAAAATGTTTAGCAGGAGCTGTTTACAAGCAAGACAAAGAAGAAACCAAGACGAAAAGTGTTCTTGGCGACTTGAAAAATACCTAAACTGGAACAAATCTTCGAACAGTCGAGCGCTACGAGGCAAGTGCGTAATTTTACTCTCTTTACTTTTCTGTTTATTGTATAAAACAAATAGACTCCATTTTGCCGTGTGTCTGTTACGTTCAGTTATAGATCACAGAAGACGTCAAAATGTGGTAAGAACATCAGTGACACACTCGCCTGCGGCTCGAGTGCCACTTTTTTGTCCTTACCACACATTTTGACGTCATCTGTGTGATCTATAACTGAACAGACACACGGCCAAATGGAATCTATTTGTTAATTATATATTTATATATAACTAACTGCAGACAGTACTGTTTCGGTCTTCTGGGCCTTATCAGTGCAGTGCTGATGCTAGGATGGAGGTATAGCTTTAAAAGCCACCCCAAATGTCCCACACATGTGGTAACATATATATATATATATATATATATATATATATATATATATATATATATATATATATATATATATATATATATATATATATATATATATATATATATATATATGGCGTAAAAAAACGGTCGGTGTAAAAAAGCAGCCTTTTTACAAGTATGTATTTGTAAAAAAATGGTCGGAAGACTATAACTTCCTCACGATTTAAGCAAGTGTTCTGAAACTTTTTATACGTTATCACGGCCTTAGTAAAAGTATTTCCCAGCACCAGTCTCTATCTTCAGCTGTTACGGACCGTTAATTCCGGTTTGTAAAAAAGCAGCCAGGCTGCGATATGACCTATTGGACGTGCGATTACCACTAATTACGTTTTTTTCTTTTAATTCAGAAGGTACAGTTGAGTAGCATTATTTAAATAAGTATCGAAGTATTGTACTGAAATCAGGTGTCTATTCCCGATTTATTATGCTGGTTTATTATGCTGGCTTTCCAGTCGATGTTTCGACGAAATGTCTTTCAGGGAAGATGATAGATCAATTTGTAGTCACGGTGTCATGTGAATTGATCATGTAGTTACAACTCAGAGGTAATAAACATAGATAATTTGGAGGTTAATTGTTTCTATTTGTGATCAGGCTATGAAAAAATCATCCACAGTTCTTAACATGAAAACAGTTGAACATCTCCACGTTTTCGATTCGAACAAACCGTGATCGCGATGTTGCGTGACTTCGCCAGTTAAGTGTACTAGAAGTAAAATGACTTCCGGTTAGAGTTTAGTAAACATTATTTAATAAATTTGCAGAAAAAAATCGTTTTTTTTTTTTTCAAAGGAGAATTAAGATTTTATTAAGAAACTGCAATTAAAAAATGTAGTTGACTTAACAGCTACGCCGCTTCACGGCGTTTGCTTCCCAACTCTGCCGGACAGTCGGACAAGCGGCCAATTTTACCGATTTCCTCTGTATTTGAGATATCTCAAAGCCGATAAAAAGGACAATGGCTAGAAAGTAGATGATTTATACTAAAGAAAAAAACTTATCCCCATTTTCTAGTGTTGCACCTTGTTTCAGCACAAGCGTACTGAAGTTGGTCAATTTAACTGTGATTTTGCATAATTAATTAGGCAAAACCGGTATATTCGTTTTTCCCCTTTTTCTCGAAAACTATACATTTCTAGAAAGTTTCAATAATATTTTTGAACATAGCTCCCCAAAAGTGTCTTTTTGGCAAATTTTGGCAAATCGAGCGTGGGAGCCTGTCCAGTAATTCTCGATATTTACAGTCACGGGCTCTTAACTGACTTAGGCCCGGTTCAGACGCCGAACTTTTCATGAGCCGAACCTAATACCTTGAATTAAGTACATGAAAAGTTCGGCGTCTGAATCAATTAAGAACGGCTATTTGAATTTGGAACGGCTGAGCCGTTCTTTTCGCCTGGCTCAGCCGGGAATTTCGGCTTTGGAACGGCTTTGATTCAGACGCCGAACTTTTCATGAGCCGAACCTAATGCATAAATTATTGTAACGACTGGTGCATGTTCTGACATCTTTGCCTGAAAATCGCTTACTTTTCGATTTGTTTCTCTTCAAACTGAATTAAGTTCGGCTAATTAAGTTCGGCGTCTGAATCAACAGGCGTACTTTTGTTAATTTGGGTCGGTCCAAATTCGAATTAAGTTCGGCTCATGAAAAGTTCGGCGTCTGAACCGGGCCTTAACTCTTTCACTCCCGAGAGTGCCAAACATCAATATTAAAGAAAAATTCGAAATTTCATTTTGTAAAATATTGGAAAACAAATGGTACCATGCAAGAGTACTGCTGAAGAGGTTTCATTTGAATGGTCACACCATAGGATTTCGTCCACAGACTCAAAAGTTAGAACTACACTACATGTCTCCATAATCTTGACTCTGAGAGTGAAAGGGTTAAATTAGGGAAAAGTTTACTACTGGGGTTAACATTATCACCTTCTAATGCTTCTAATGTGGTATTTGAAAACTAGGATAAGATAAAATGACTTCACATTTGTAGTTTCATTGATTTACCTTACATATGTGAAGGACAGGTGACAACTGACACATTAGTGATATACAGATGAATGTTTGTGGAAGCTTTGCTCATTGTAAGCTATACTTTGTTCGATCTACAGAATCTTAAATACAAAAACAACGCTACAGAATGGGTTCTTACTCACCAAGCAAAGATAAGAGCCATTAATTTGCAAGATAAAAGAAAAATTACTAGCTGTAATCGCACGTGAAGCTCGAAAGCCCGGTCGTGTTTAGCCTATGACCCCGTTGCTGCGCGCCCATGTTTTTGTCATGCGCCTGCCACGCAGGCTAGGTCGTTTTTTATAAACCTTCCGCTGGATAGGTCAGCATTAGAACCACCTCGTCCGAGAGAGACTGAGATCGAATTCCACAACTCGTGACCGATCGTGACCGAGGATTCTCGGACCTCGGAGAATATATTTAATGACACCAGACACACGGAACCGATTTGATTGACTTGGATGACCTTGGATATGTCGCTTTCTTGATGCTTCTTTGGATAAACTGTATTGCCTAAAAAATAAATTATTCTTCTGTTTTGGTGGTAAGTATTAAAATAATGTAAAAATGTATACGCGTGTGTTGTTTCTTGTTGATTCAGATCTTTGGTGGTTTTGGTGGATGTCGTGGATGGGTATCCACCAAAACCACCTGGTCTTTAGTCTTCCTTTGTCTTCAGTGATCTGCTTTCAGTCCACAAGTACAGCTATATTTCAATGGTTGTTATCGCTGTTATAATATTGAGAATTTCGTAACTATTTGTTTTCTTATTTTGCTGTATTGCGTCCAAAAATACAACCACCTATAAATAAATAATGGTGGGTTAACACTGTAAGTAATGTCATGTACAATTATGGCAGTATCAAATAAAGAAATTAAAATTATAAATCATGCTTCGTGACTGCACCAATACTGAGCAAGGCTGTGTTCTTAGAAGAATCATTGAGAGCCCAAAGGCTCCCAGCCATGAAATCTGGGGTGCCCTGATCTTATTGGTACTCTGTAGTTATGTTTTCAATTTTTTATTTAAGACATAATCTGTTTAAAATTTCAAGACCCCCCTCCATAACACAAAAATTTCCCCAGGACCCACCCCCCCCCCCCCACCCCGTTTTGCAGTGACTAAAATTTCAGGTGCCCCCATTTTCTCACCCATCCCCCCCCCCCCCTCCCATAAATAATGAACGGTCTCTAACTGAGTTAATAGAAACAAAATTAATATACATAGTTGCAGGAAAGCAGGTTAGGCTATGTCTACACTATACCGGATAGCTTATCATATCGACATGAAAAATACTCCGGCCTGGTGTGAACAGAAACGACCCAGAACTTGATATTTACTTCTTTTTCAGCGGGTTTCAATCCTCGCTCCTAGTTGTTGACTTCCGCTACGGTTCGGTTCGATTACCTGTTCACACTGCCCCAGAGATTGGCACGAGAATCTATCCGATAAATGACGATTCACTTTCACGAGCGCCGCGTCGCAGCGGCGCTCCGGAACAAAAATTCGTTCCGAAACTAGCGTTTCATGTGTGAACGAAAGGCCTATCCGGTATGGATTTCGTGCCGGCGCAAGAGCTATCCGGTATAGTGTAGACATAGCCTTTAAAGCAGTCAGTTTTGGAGAAACCGAAAAGGTGGTTTTGGTGGATGGTGGATGTCCATCCACCAAAACCACTTATTTATAGGTGGTTGTATTTTTGGACGCAATACAGCAAAATAAGAAAACAAATAGTTACGAAATTCTCAATATTATAACAGCGATAACAACCATTGAAATATAGCTGTACTTGTGAACTGAAAGCAGATCACTGAAGACAAAGGAAGACTAAAGACCAGGTGGTTTTGGTGGATACCCATCCACGACATCCACCAAAACCACCAAAGATCTGAATCAACAAGAAACAACACACGCGTATACATTTTTACATTATTTTAATACTTACCACCAAAACAGAAGAATAATTTATTTTTTAGGCAATACAGTTTATCCAAAGAAGCATCAAGAAAGCGACATATCCAAGGACATCCAAGTCAATCAAATCGGTTCCGTGTGTCTGGTGTCATTAAATATATTCTCCGAGGTCCGAGAATCCTCGGTCACGATCGGTCACGAGTTGTGGAATTCGATCTCAGTCGCTCTCGGACGAGGTGGTTTTGGTGGATGGAATCTAATGCTGACCCGCTGGATACTGGGGCTCAAGGCGGCAGACTCCAAACGGTGAATGACAAGTTCCCCGCCTCCAAAGAAAATACCGACGGATAGAATACTATAAAGGCTGGTTTTCACTAGCGACGGAGTCGGAGTCGGAGTCGGAGTCGGAATCGGAAGCGTATCAAGTGAAAATCAAACAACGGAGTCGTAAGCAGAGCTTCCGATTGCGCTTATGATTCCGTCGCTTACGATCTAGTGAAAACTAGATTGTCGGAGTCGTAAGCAAGGAATGGGGATTGTGATTGGTTTATTCGATTCTGCTTGCGACTCCGACAATCTAGTTTTTACTGGATCATAAGCGTCGGAGTCATAAGCGGAATCGGAATAAAATGGAACCGTTCTGATTCTTCTGACTCCGATTCCGTCAAGCTTATGACTCCGCTTACGACTCCGATTGTCGATTTTCACTAGGTCGAAAGCGTTCTTACGACTCCGACTACGACTCCGACTCCGACCCCGTCGCCAGTGAAAACCAGCCTTAAGAAGCAAGAGCTGACAACTGTGTAGAAAAAGTAACGCAACAATGGCATGACTGAGACCAAACCGAAAGTTTAAATGCAACTGTGGATAGCTATTTCGCTGTTATTGCGGCTCATCAGCACAGTGTAGCAACAAGTTCGAGTAACTAATCTGACTGAGTTAGCACTTTCCTAATGTGCACTTGGTTTTAAACTCCGGATATGACCTCAAGATCGTATGTCTGTCCACGTGCACAGCTTATGCCATACACAATGAACAAAACATTTGAGAATATAATGCCACTGTTGCGTAAACTAGGCGGCGATAGCAAAACTATCTGCCAGGATAGAGGCTGAGGGACTGCGCGACAATCGTGCGGGGCGGGCGAAACGGGAAATCAGTCAAGCAGGAGAAGCTTCGGAGAACCAGGGGTCTTTCTCTCTTACTTTTCTTCGCCGATTTTTTTTTCCAGTTTCGACTTCCTCTTGTCCCCGCTATCTGTCCTGGGGTCTTCGGGAAGTGGAGTCGGGATTTTCGACCGAAAAAAAAAATCGGTAACGCACTATTAAAATGTTTCTCGTGGGCAAAAGGTAAAATGATAGGGTATCATCATCATCATCACCATCACGCCAAGGTATTTACATGGGGGGGGGGGGGGGGGGGGGACGTTTAAAACACGAGCCGGAAACAAGTGCTTATTTAAGAGGTCGTCTCTCTAAAAGCGTTTCACTCGATCTCCGAGTCAGAAATAGTTTGTTTTATATTATTACCATCAATACTTCTATCTATCCTTACTACTTGTCTTTAGAATGCAGTTGGAATGGGTAAAATGTATATTTTACTCCAGTTTCAAGCATTTCAATGCTTGTGTACCGTAAACGACTAAAATATGCAAATTTTGAGTGCCTTGATACAGGTTTTTTTGATGATCGTTTAAAAATACTTCGGGCCACCACTTACACCTTAAAATTTCTACTTATTCGGTAACTTATTGCCTTCTTTTACCGCTTCTGTATAATTTAGTCTTTCGTCAGCGTAATCGCTGAGAACTGCAAGTGAGAATTTTGGGAAGTTTAGGGTGGCTCGACTGGGTTTTTTGGCGACACAACATCCCAACTTTGAACGGCTGATACTTCACTGTCTGAGCTCGGTCAGGCAAGGTGCTTCACACATGTACTAGAGATGAAATAAAATTTCCAAAAAAGTAGATTTGATTGACATCGGTGTTACTATAACAACTATCTGATGACGTCATGGTTTTTTGCATATTAGCAATTTTCTCAACATTTAGACCTAAACTTTTAAAATGACTGTATGCCTCTTATAGTCTAGATGTAAGTCTTCAAGACTGCAAAGTTTGACAAAAATCTATGAGAGCGTTTTCGAATAAAATTGGGTTGAATGTTTTCTATCAAAAATTTAAAGATTCGTATTACTTTCTGTTATTTCGTTTTCCTAACAAATTGAAACAATATTTTCACCATATATTATTCATGTGCCATATAACTACATTCCTTGAAGGTTTCATCCTGTTTGCTTCACTAGATTTTAGTTGATGTGATCAGAAGCAATGTCTCAAATATGCTCATTCTACTCGCAGAAGTAACACTTTTGTTGGGGAAGCGTTTATTTAAAAACTAGTCGATGAAATTTTTTCAAAATCTTTTGATCTAAAGCTGTACATGTAATGCACGACCTCTGTAAAATTTCAAGTGTATTGAATCATTTTAAGGGCGCGAAATACAATTAAAAGTATAGGGGACTTTTGCATTCGTCTTCCAAAATTTCATTGCTGTTTTTTTTTTTTGGCAGCTGGTTTATTTCAGACTTCCTCTTTTGTCCACATTCTACATATTTGTGCACTTTTGAATAAATTTTAAACGTGTTACATGTGCATGACCGCAGCCTTATGTTAATTGCCATCGTAGTCATAGTACTATGAAAAGAATTTTCACGATCGCGTTGGAGCGTGCAGGCATGGCAAACGTGTTGTTTCAAAAGCGCACAAATATGTTGAATGTAGACAAAAGAGAAAGTCCTGAAATAAACCAGCTGTCAACAAATAATACGGCAATGAAACTAGGCGATGTTACACGAGACGATTTTTAACGACAACTTGCAATGCAAATGAGGTTACACAAAATCTGATTGGTTCAGCACCTCATCTGCATTGCAAGTTGTCGTTAAAAATCGTCTCGGGTAATATCGCCTTAAAATGATTCAATGCACGTAAAATTTGCAGAGATAGTGCAATACATGTTAAACTTTATAACAAAAGAATTTAAAAAAAATCATCAACTATTTTTTAATTATACGCTTCCCTAACAAAAGTGATACCTGGTTACTTCTGTGAGTAAAATGAGCATATTTAGGACATTGCTTTTGATCACATAAACTGAAATCAAGAGAAGCAAACATGAAGAAACGTTCAACTAGAAATGTACTTTTATGGCACGTGAATAATATATAGTAAAAATATTATTTCAATTTGTCAGTAAAACGCCAGCATCGACGAATTAACAGAAAGTAATGCGAATCTTTAAATTTTTGATGGAAAATATTCAACCCAATTTTATTCGAAAATGCTCTCATAGAATTTTTTTTTAAACTTTGCAGTCTTTAAGACTTACATCTAGACTATAAGAGGCATACAGTCATTTTAAAAGTTTAGGTCTAGATGTTGAGAATATTGCTAATATGCAAAAAACATGACGTCATGAGATCGTTGTTATGGTAACAGTGTTTGTTTCGAAACTTGTTGTCACTGAAGGAATATTTTCGACATACGTTAAAAAACGGATTTAAACTCTTTTACCCTTGTATTTTTCTTTGCCTTGTTTGACGGTTAATTGTGCATTTTTCGAGTATCCCGTCACTGTAGCGTGACATTGTTATGGCGAAAGTATCACGCAACGCACCTCTCTACCCCGTACTCTGAGTTTTTTGGGGGCCGGTCTGAGTTTTCGAGACACTCCGGGGTCTGAGTTCTGTTGTAGGAGTGCAATTACAGATATTCAAGATAAAAAAGGCCACAACCGTGGGAGATGAACAGCCCTTAATTTTTCCTACCCTTTTTAAATAGGAAATGACTAAAACTATTGTATTCTGACAGGTAACATCTACCCCCACCCTCCGCGATATCCCCCATCAGAAGAAAGAACTGACAAAAAAAGTTCAGACCTCCCTTCATACAAACAGAATATTGCAGTCCAATCTATTTCTCATGCTAGTATTTTTTCCATGAGGCTTATCAGATAGGCGGTCAGTTTTGTATAACCTCCGTACCCCTAAAATGGGTGCGTCCTCTTTGAGTAAACTTCAGTGCCAATCTGACAGACAGACAGACAGACAGACTACAACTTTACAAAATACTTAATTCTAAAGCTATCCTAAACTAAAAATGTAATACGTTACTAATAACTATACTATAATTAAAAATCTAAAATGCAATCATGAATTCATTGCCATATAGAGCTATACTTGTTGATAAAAGTGTCTGCAAATCTCTTAGTATTAGTTCTGTATGGGTCGAAATTCTTCTGTCTCTTTAAATTTTATGTGGGACTCCTGCGCGGTTTTGGTAACAAACTATGAATCTTATTGGATGGGTTGTTAGTAACTGATTGGAAAAGTTGATTGGTAAATTGATCGTAATGGGCTCTCATGGTTTGGTTATGACCACTTCCCTGAAACAGATTCCCCTGTGGCTTTGTGATTGTGTTCCTAAGCAGCCAGAGGACGATGTTGTAGGGCCTGAAGTTCTTGAATTTCTGCCTTTATTAAGATATTCAGTTACCCTAAAGAGACCCTAAGATACATGTACCCCGTTTTAAGGACAAAGGCTTCTTACTATGTCCAAATCGGTGACATGCACGTTGCCTGATCATCCCTTTGTCGGCAAGACCTGACAGATCCAGAGAACATTGGGCTATCGGAAACGAGAGAGCCGCACTGAAAACTTAAGAAAATGGAAGTGATTTTGAGAATTTTTAATGAGAAATAGAACACAAACCGCGGTGATAAACATATTGAACTTATTCATTTTTGATAAAAACTTGACGTTTCGTATGCTACTACATACATTTTCAAAAGTGACCGTTAGTGTTAAAAAACGATACTAATATAGTAGTAAAAAGGGACTGGGACCGAGATTAAGTACAAAACTTAACAGTTGATCTATAAAAAGAAACAGCTAATTAATAAAGCATCAGCTTCTCGCTACTGACGTTTGCATTAAGAGCTGGCTTTAGTTCTTGTATAAACAATGTTTCTTTGATTTTACAGTGGAAATCAGTTTTACCCGACGCTAAGATATCAAAATAATCCCACTTGATGTTGTGTCCAGTGGTGTTAACATGGTCAGCAATGGCTGATGTGCGGTCATCCTTAGCGAGGGCCTTAAAATGCTCAGTTTTTCTATCATGAAGCCGTCGTTTAGTTTTACCAATGTAAAATTCTTCACAATCCCAACAACTGGCTTTGTAAGTAACTTTAGACTGTTGAGAACGATTTAAGCGGTCCTTGTACAGGAAGAAAGATTTGATGCGGCGAGTGTTTTGAAAAATAATTTTAAGGTTGACACAAGAGTAAAAATTGTATACACAAGATTTAAGACGTTTAGAGATTTGGTTGCTATGTAAACCTAAATAAGGTAGCAGGATAATAATATCTTTCTTAATTTCTTTCTTTATTGCATTTTCATAAGCATGATAAGTTGTAATAGCCCTAAATTTCTCCTTTATTGAGGCTTGTTTGATAAGGTACGGCCATTACACAGCACTCCACACAAACAGAAGATGGTAAGCCTGTGCAGTTTTTATTTCATTTTCATCAGTTTAAAGAACCTCAAATTTCGCCTTTAGTGAGGCTAGTTTTATAAACCAATACGGCCATTACAAATTCACAGTACACCACACAAACAGAGGATGGTAAGCCTGTGCAGTTTTTATTTCATTTTCATCAGTTTAAAGAACCTCAAATTTCGCCTTTAGTGAGGCTAGTTTTATAAACCAATACGGCCATTACAAATTCACAGTACACCACACAAACAGAGGATGGTAAGCCTGTGCAGTTTTTATTTCATTTTCACCTATTTAACGAGCCTGAAATTTCGCCTTTAGTGAGGCTAGTTTTATAAACCAATACGGCCATTACAGATTCACAGTACACCACACAAACAGAGGATGGTAAGCCTGCGCAGTTTTTATTTCATTTTTCATCAGTTTAAAGAGCCTTAAATTTCGCTTTTAGTGAGGATAGTTTTAAAAACCGATATATGGCCATTACAGATTCACAGTACACCACACAAACAGAGGATGGTAAGCCTGTGCAGTTTTTATTTCATTTTCATCAGTTTAAAGAACCTCAAATTTCGCCTTTAGTGAGGCTAGTTTTATAAACCAATACGGCCATTACAAATTCACAGTACACCACACAAACAGAGGATGGTAAGCCTGTGCAGTTTTTATTTCATTTTCATCTATTTAACGAGCCTCAAATTTAGCCTTTAGTGAGGCTAGTTTTATAAACCAATACGGCCATTACAGATTCACAGTACACCACACAAACAGAGGATGGTAAGCCTGTGCAGTTTTTATTTCATTTTTCATCAGTTTAAAGAGCCTTAAATTTCGCTTTTAGTGAGGTTAGTTTTAAAAACCGATATATGGCCATTACAGACGCAGAGTACACCACACAAACAGAGGATGGTAAGCCTGTGTTATAACTTATGCTCGGGAGCAGAACATTGTTGTGTCTTGTGTTCAACACTAACAAAGCGTAAATAAAAACTCCCTTGTATCTTTTATATTTACAAGCAACGTTTTTACAAGTCTAAAACAGTGAGAGTCATATATGTTAAAATTTTGTCCTTTTTCAACAGGGAGTAGGGAAATCGGAGAACGGGAAATGGCTTCCCCATTTTGATTGTTTTGATTTCTCTTTATGCATTCGACGTTTCTCATGATAACATGCCATTCCAAACTTATGCTCTGGAGCAGAACATCAGAACTGGTGTTATCTCTTGTATTCAACACAAACAAACTGAACAAAGTGAATAAAGAAACATTTTTACAAGAACAGCGAGAGTCAAATGATGTTTACTCGTTTTAAAGATTTCCCTTTATCCGTTCGCCGTTTCTCATTCCCCAATCTCCCCCTCCCCCTCACCCCCGGCCATTTTAAAGATACACCTTTATTTACAACCCATTGTTATATTTAATAGGACATCCTTCCGAACGGTTTGCTTTGCACATCATCCTTCCTGGTTGATCGTTAAGTACATCCTTCCTGCACATTTCTACCTACAGCACTGCCAAGACAACGTGACATCAGTGCCGGCGGGCATGCATTACTATTCCAAGCGCATGATCATGAGACATTAAATACCCTTCACGTTCGTCTCGCATGCATTCTCAGTCTAAGATTTCCTTCTCAGCAAAACGCTTATTTATCAACCCGTGATTGCACACGTAAGTGGTAGTCTGTCAGTTATACTTTTAAGTAAAACGCTAGTCTATGTACTGACGCCTTATGGATTTCAAATCTGGTCATGGTGCAGTTTTAGAATTTATTATCATGTCCCGTCGAAATTTTAATAAAAATATTTAGAACATCGTTCTCGGAATTCAATCGCAAGGCGTAATGAATGCCCTGAGATAACTTCATTATTTTTAACGCAAATTTCTGCTGACCCGAGGATCACAGCTATAAACAGGTATAGATCCAGTGTAGTGTTTAAGTAAAAGGCGAAATTTGGGGGGAAAAACAATGCAGCTGAATAGTAAAAAAACTCCAATACATTAACGATAAGCTTACTTTCCATGAATCTGTTTTGATTGTTATCATCGTCATTATTGTTGTCATTGTTATTGCTGCTATTATTATTGTTCATTTTTATAAACTAATATTAAACAGTTGTTGTAAAAGTTAGTTTTAAAAGAAGCGCTAGTAGTACTGTTTCTTACATATAAAGCTTAATTCGTGAATACGCTTAGCGGTATGGTCGTTAGAAAGAAAATGTTCTGAGTCTGCAGTAGGTTTAGAGATGTTAGTTTGTGTTTGTTACGATGTTCTACGCCGTTCATGGAAGATTCTTTAAGTTGTCGTTTGGTTTCTCCAATGCATTGCTTGTGGGCCCTTATGACAACGATTGCATTATTTGTACCTTGTAAATAACGTTTTTAGCCTGGTTGCAGTCGATGAAATGATTAATACGTCTTGTTTTACCGGTTCAATGAAATGTATAATTGGTAAGTCCGTCCGTTACGTAGTTGTATGTCAAAAATGCAGTTGCTGTAACATTGAAAAGAACCACGGGGTGGTTATTTTGTGAAGGATTATTTACTTTGTGAGCTTACTAAAAATTAAAAATTGTTAGTTCGTCGGAAAGCAACAATGGGTGGGTGGCTTGGAAGACTTAATGTTATGAGATAAGGAATATTGCCAATTTGCTAGATTTTTAAATTTTGACCACGTGACATGTCACGTGACCAAACTTATGCATTAAGGCAGGAGAAGACGTCAAGATTAACATTCAAGAGAAAATTTCAACTTGATCTAGGCAATCTAGCCAAAGATATTAAGAGTCAACCATATTTTTGGAACAAACTTTAAACCCAGGCCTTAAACTGCTTGAGTAGACATATTCTCTGCAAATATGGCAGCAACAAGCTGCTCTCATCGCATGTAGCTAACACGTGAACAAAAACCGTTTTCTTTTGGTCGGTGTATCAAATCCATTTTCATAAACCAAGCGCACATGCTTGGAGCGCATTGAAATGAAGAGAAAAATAGAGGCTAGAATATCGATGAAGAAAAGTCGTGAAAAAATAATTTTTTCGCGAGAGGGCAACGTTTTGGCAGGAGAGCGCGAAAAGTTTCGCCAGCTAATCCAGCAAATTTCGTTCGGTTCTCAATAATCACCTGCTTATGGTCTCCAAGGTTTACTCTTTTGCAGTCAAATTTTCCTAAATGTGAATTTATATTGAGCTTCGAGTTTAGTCACTGTTTTTTTTTATGACAACAAAGCATGCAGACTGTTCTTATACTTTTGATAAAAGTAGGCCTGGAGAGTTGACAGGTTATTAACACTGAAGTGAAAGTAAATAAGGTAGTCTGTGGTCTAACTATAATTCTAAAAAGTTGAATAATGTAACTAGAAATTGCAAGTTTATTTCTTTAAATTTAGCAACCATCAACCCAGCAAAAGATTTCAGGTCTGCTTATTGTCTGCTGCGAATCAATAGACCAATAAGATCGCTGGACAGGTATTAGCATTAGATGTCATAAATATTCACCTGCTTGCGCAGGTACATACCAGTAAGAGCTTGAGGGCGCTATGGAGATAAGCTTTCCTGTGGATTATTCTTGAACGGAAAAAACGGTAATATATTTTCACAAAGGTCGAGATCTTTCTTATGTTTATCTATCTATATGTCATCGCTTTTTCCTAGGCTTAAAATTAGCGAACCTTCATTTCAAAAGGGATTTACTGTTTGTTAACGAGCGATCAACTATTTTTGCGGTCACAGGAAGGAGAAATACAGAGAGAGATCGTGATCTGGTTGATTTATTTGCTAACATTTCTTCATCTGGCGCCGATCGCGTTATACTTGAGGAAACAATCACAAGAAATATTGACTATAAACGAAGCTTTACTTCGATGACGGGAACAAGTCAGTCTGTGGAAAATTTGTCTCAAGGACCAAGAATTTATTTAATCAACAAAACGACGATGCAATTCGCGCGTTAAGAGATGGCGCGAACAATAATTTGACCATGCAAGATTGCTCTGGGAAAAACTTGCAAAATGGACCGTGATCAACAAAGAAGAAATCAACTTGCTTCCTATGAAGGATCAGAGACAAACAATGGCGCCTATTACTCCAACTACGGCGCTGCAAACACTGGTACAAACGCGTCTTTGTATCCGCCTCTTCATTCGGAGCATTATGAAAACACTGATGCAAAAGCGCCATATTATTCTTACACAGACAGGAACCATGGGCCACGATTAGGGCTCATACGAGGGTACCACCGCCAAATGTACGAACCGATACCCCAGAAAGGGTCATGCTGCGAATGTGCTCCTGAGAACACAAGGGGGTCGTCTTCTTCGAAAGGTTGCAACTGGGGTGTGGCGTTTGGTTGTGTGTTGTTAATAATCGGTGTTATAGCGATTTTAATGGGATTTATGGTGCAAAAAAAACCCTCCACAAAACACGTGCATTTGACCACCAAGGAGATGCACGAAATAAACCAGATTAATCTTTTCATTGATATTTTTGTTATATCAGGTCTGTCTGTTCTCTCCGTCGGAGGTTTACTGATTTCTGTGGCGTTGCTGATGCCGTTGTTCCGAAGAAAAGCCGAGCATCGCCACGACGAACCGATCAAATACTTCGGCAGCGAGGTATACGTGAAAGCCGAAGATTTACCGATGACTAAGTCGGGAAAACCGTCGATAGATTTGAGATTTCACAAGGATGTTGTACCAGCAGATATTTCTCTGCGTAAAATTCAACCAGAAAGTGAAAAGAGCGAGCCCATTGATTTAACGGCACAAACAAAATAAGCATCTATACATTAATATATGCAAGGGACGTATTTATTGATCTAAAATCGCTTTCTTGGTGTCTTTAAAAGAATAAACATAATACAGTCAAACCTCTGTTAAGCGGTCACTCTCGGGGAATAACCTCGGACGTTCAAGGGGGGGGGGGGGGGGAGGGGATGCCATCTCATAAGGTTTTTCTTCGATTTTTTCAAGACCATTTATGATTAGCATATGCCGTCTTCAGTAGCTGTTCATTTATCCTTGAGACACATTTTTATAAAGTTTGGCGACAACCTGTTGCTATGATAACCAGATATTACGTCATAAGTAGCATGACTGTCAAGCCATTTTTGAATAAAAATGCGTGTTTTCACGTTTTTTTCGGTGAAAAAACAAATAAAAGGCTACCAAAAGCATCAGAATGTTTAATTGTATGTTATTTTGCAACTCTAGCAAAAAATGTTTGCAATTTCCGCATTTTCCAACAAATTTGAATTTTTTAGTAAAATCCAAGATGGCATCACGGGCTGTCTGTTAGACGTAAAATTTTTCCGAAATTATTTCAACATCGCGAAAACCCAAGGGGAACTCCCCCCCCCCCCCCCCCCCTTGTACCACTGTGGGGGTATAACTTTGCGTGAACGTCAGAGGGTTAATAAAGGTGACCGCTTAAAAGAGGTCAAGTTTACAGTAAATATGGGGAGCGACTTAATTCCGGGGATTTGTTAAGTGACCGCTTAATAGAGTGATCGCTTAATAGAGGTTTGACTGTATGACAACAAGATTATTTTTTTACTAATGTGGTTTAATTATAAATAAATAAAACAATCAGTTGTATCCGATGTGAGCATTTATTTCTAGAATTCCCTTTACCATTTTACTTTCCCTTACGAAATGGCCCCATTTTTGGGCCTGAAACAGATCTTTTAAATTTGTAGTGCCCAGTTTACATTGATGCTAATGTCCTAAATTATATCAGTGCAACGGTCGGGGGGAGGGGGTTTATTCAGCTATAATAGTGATGAGCAGGTGCGAATGAAGTCAAATTGTTAGACACTAAAGAGAGTCCTAGTAGCGAAGACTAAAACCAGACCCAAAAAAATCCAACGACGCAGAACGTAACCTCCCCTGAATTAAAAGTCCCTTTTCTCTCGGCAGAAAAAGGTTATGTGAGACCCTGCCTGGCTATGCCATGTTGATGAGTCCTAACTAGGACGAAACGGCTGTCCATGACTGCCACTGCCAGGGTGATATGGCTGTGCGCATGCGTAAGGTGCTGGCAAGGCCGCGAGGTAGGTGTTCGAGTGTGTCACTTGCTTTTTCGTATTTGTACGCTTTTCGCCGACACCCCAAAGTTCCTCGCCAAGATCTTTTACCCCCCAAAAAGTAAGCACAAAATGTCTAACCCAAAAATTTCCCAGGATCGCAAATTTCAAGCCCAAGAAAGGCCTTCACCCACCCCCTCACTATTATACCTAAGTACCCCCCTCACCCACCCCCGGAGGAAACGGCTCACTTTGGCGTAGTAGTAATTACATTCTGCCTTCTTCTGATAGGGGAATTATAAAAGATAAAATTGTCTAGCCCCTTGAACTCTTTCCTCCTTCTATGTCATTATTTCTCTCTTGCCCCCCCCCCCCCCCCCCCCTCCCACTTCACTCCCTCGGCTCTTGGATTTTGGAGGGGCACTTTTTGAAAGTAAAGTCTTAGAGCCGCGAGGTAATTGGTGGGAAACTACACTAGAAAAGGCCAATTATGCTTGTAACTGATGCTCGGACACAGCCGTTTTTCTGGCTCATATTCTGTTCGGTAGAGTCTTTATTAGGTAGGGACCAATCATTCCTATAGCCTAACTGTAAAATGTATTTTTTACCACAGTTGTCGGTAATCTCGCAATCTGATTGGTCGATGCGGGTGGTAAATGAGAGTACAGACAACGGTGCTGACGCTAACATCACGCAATGCCTACAAAAGCGCGCGCTTGAGAAAAATAAACCAATCAGATTGCGAGGAAGTTATAGACAACGCTTGCGCTTTCTTAGCAGTCGCGTTTTGTAACGAAACTTCGATTTTCTCCGTATTTTTTTTTAAATATTGTGGTAAAAAACAGATTTCCACCGGTTTTCCGTGGTGTGGACTCTTATTTACCACTCTTATTTGTTGCTGACTCACTCGGCTGCGCCTCGTGAGTCCACAACATTTTGACTATGTGATGACGTAAATAGTGGTAAATAAGAGTCCACACCACGGAAAACCGGTGGAAATTTGCTAATTAGAGTGTTTAACGTGTGCATCAACGTGAGCAACTGAAATTCCCGACTGATGCCCTGGGGGGAGGGGAGAGGGGTGCGTGTCGGAGGGGGGGGGGGGGGGGGCGGGGGGCTGCTGGAATGTCCATACATCATATTTAATTAGCAGTGCAGGCAATGTCAGAGTTGATGCCATTGTGGATAAAATATCTGAAATACTAACTGACAAGAAAACAAATTATTAATTATGAATTTCACTGCCTTACTTTTAACATTTTCTAGGGAGGGGGCATGCCCCCAGCCTGCTCTAGAAGCTCTTAAGGGCCCCCTCAAAGTTTGCTTACTCTACGCCTGTATTTTCTCTTTATTCGTTGTATTTTTTATAACTACATGTGTTCATCAAGTTCTCTTGATTCAAACTCACTACTTAATCTTGGCTAATTTTTCTGATTGGCCATTTAAAACTTAACTCCCCCCACCCACCATCTGCATTGTCGAGGACAAACGTGACTTGCATCTGAATCTCTTTTCTCCAGTCCTTGAGCCACTGGGCCTGATTTTCTGGCCACGTTAAGCCGGATGGATTGGAATCCATGACAACTTAATGAAAGTCTCGTTATGAAGTGTCTGACTAAATTTTGAGAAAAACGACATTGTTTAAAACAAAGGGTAATAAGCTGGCGTTGCTATAGTAATCGCTGTCGCTTGGATCACTTGTCGCTTGATTACATTTCATAAACGTGTTGAAGTATGAAAGCAATGGAAGCATGTCTTCATTGCGAAATTTTGATTTCAAAACATACACCCAACGGCAAAAAAAAAAGAGCCTCCTAAAGATATACTTAATTGCAATCGTTGTCATAGAAGAATTAAAAATAAAGAAACGAAAAATGAAAATAGGCCAATGGAAAATAGGAATACAAAGAAACGCCCATAGAAACCGCCTCAAAACGCCTCATAATACAGATAAATCACGTTATCTTAATTGAAAGATTAATGCACAGCTATAAACGTGTGGGTTCTCTGTCAATGTCGGTTACAAGCTGTGATGATTAAGCTATAATTAATTCCTATTTGGATTTTTTAATTTTTAATTTTTCTATGACAACGTGATTGCAATTAGGTCACCCTGGATCCAGAGGTCCGTTCTCTGAATATCAGGGTCATGTCGTACCTACTTTGAACGAGTTGTTTTACCAAAACCAAAACAATAGATGAATGACCTAAACAATGTCCCTATCCCTATAAACAATAGCAGGTACTGTTTTAGAACGGCCAATGAAAATAGAGGTTTATGAGAGGTACGACCCTACCGGAATATCATGAGTGAAATTAACCGCATAAACGGTTATTTTATCTCGGCGCGTTGCGCCTCGTTGTCGCGGCTTCGCGCTCAAACTCGCCGTTTCCACTAAAAAATAAAAACCTCTGGCACCCAGGGTACAATTAGGTGTAAATTACTTCTGAAATTACATTGTAATCAGAGATCAATATTATCATGTATTTTAATTCTATTTTTTATAAAATAGTATTTTAACTATAAATAGAACTATATTATTCCTACTGTCATTGTTTTTTACTACGTTCTGCTGTGTAAAAGCATCCAAAATGGACAAAAACGCATCTCTGTCATAAAACCTTAAAAAAGCCTCCCTATTGTCGGCAAACTAGTAGATACATAGTTTATGCAGTCCTCGTATTGAGCCAGCGATACTCTGAGAAAAAGGCAGGATCTGGCTAGAAACAGCTGGACTCCAGCTGGACTAAGTATCTGGGTTGAATAGAGTAGTTTTCAATTGAGTGTCGTAAAACAAAACCAAAGTAATTACTCTGACCAATCACAAGAGACGCAGACAATCCAATGAACCAATCAGAATCAGTCGAAGTAATACATGTAGCTGCAGGCAAGCGCGGGAAAACGCGTGCGAGTAGGTCACAATTGATTTTGGTTTGACTCCTGATTGGTTGAGAAAGTGGCGCAAGAATATTTAGCCAATCACAAAGCGTATAGTTATGCAAAACATTGTATAGATTGTGTACATTCAGTGGTCATGAGTTTGAATAAAGTCTCAAAACAAAAACGAAAACCAAAGTAATCGAATTACTTTCGACACTTAATTGAAACCGCTCTATTGTAATATTCCAAAGTGCGGCTATTTTCGAGTTTCCTGCCTTTAAACGTGAGACGCTGCTTGTCAGGTGAAATTCCTCCTTTGTGCAGAATTAACTCTTTCAGTCCTTTTACAGAACACTTCGGGGAGAAAGGTCAAACGATCGTCTTTCCAGTCTGCATGTTTACGAATATCACAGCAATCGGCAAGGACAATGAAATAACTTGATTCGACTTCTTCGTAGCTTGAGGGTCTTTCAGCCGGCGTCGTCCATGGGGGCATCTCGAAGTCTTTGTACCAAGATTAGGACTGATCCATTCTGAACGTTGCAGTCACTCAGAGTGTGGTCGTCTTCCAGTTTCTTACCAAGGAATACCAAACGTTGTCGGTCAGGTGGACACTTGTTCAACTGTTGAATTTTCTTTTTCACAATTTTAATGAAATCGTTTGGCTCCACTGCTAACTCGACTTTTCTTCCATTCGCCATCTTTGTAAAGATTTGCAAGTCATTTGTGTTGTCTCTTGTAGTGCTGCCCTCTTCAGGTTGCTTGTCTGTGGCCAGGGAAAGTTGCTGAAGCAGGCCCTCTTTCCTCAAATCTAACAAAACATTACAGTAGAAAAAAAAGGAAGGAAACTCTGAAACTATTCAGTTACAATCATCGTTCGATTGCCATAAACCATTCTCAGCTAAATCAAGCAAAGCTGGCTGAAGATAAAATGGTTTGTCCTAATAGAACCAACGCGTGCCTTTCACGATAAGTTGCTCTAGTAGGCAACTTTGCGTGTCTTTATAGCAACCGTGCTGACTAGCAATTTTCAACGTGTGTACAAGTGACTGTGGTGTGGAATATTTTGTTTGTATAGGGGACTGAATGCAAAATTATAGGACCCAAGACGCCAGCAAAAGCCTACAGAAACAGAGAGATGTAAATTGCATATTTATTTATTACTTCAAGAGAAATGTTTTTGCTGTAATTAAGCCACCGGGTCTGTTCACCGTGCCCGGCCCTGACGAGAATGACAGACCTTCTGAGCAGACAAATGTTTTCCTTATTCTCAATCTATGTTGTTTATTAATAAGGTACTAGTGAGCTCACTAATAATTAACAGTGAATAAGTATATTTTGCTTGTTTTTGTCTGTTTTTTTTTTAATCAAAATGCTTACGGCCGTTTTTTTTAAACTCCTTCAATTCATCTTCTTGCATTTCTACTTTTCTCCTTTTCTGCGGTCACAGTTCTCTGATTCTGAGTTCTGCATCGTCGTGGGCCTGCGCCTTTGGGTTTCTACATGATGTGGATTCCAAGGCGTGCTTGACTGCGATCTTGTGGTGCTACGATTTCGTGAGACTTTGGCTGTGGTCTAGGGGTCCTGTAGTTATGCTACAGGAAGGTAAAGGTAGGGAAGATTATCACATAGAAGGTAGTAACACATGCAGTTCTTTAAACGGCAAAATGACTTATCAACAATGCTAGCTTTATCTAAGAGCCATAACTGTTCATTGACACTGGCATCACCGAGATCACCAGATGTAAAACCATAAGTCTAACTCGCAAAGACCTGCTGTGATGTCTGCCGCTTTTGAAAAAAAGGGAAAAGAAATGCGGTCCAGGGTTGAGCAGTCGTTAGTGGAGAGGAGCGTTGCGTGACGACATAAATAACGGCTGCGTAGCTGCTCCGAAGATATCAGCGATGTAATGATCTGTTGAAGATTCAATGTACTACTGTCGCCGGAATGTTATCCCCAATGGATTGCAATGTACAGTTGTACCCGTGACTACCACGTGGACAAAAATGGCGAGTCAATACATAGATTCAAACTCGAACTATATAAGTTTATAAACTTACCCACAACTTGCTCTTCTGGCGTACAAAGGCATTCGGTGGATAAATCTGCAAAAGTCACAAAATCTTCACTGTTAAGAAGAACTGCTTCAGACCCCCATTTGTAATCCAAGCGCAGGCTTACAACCACTCCTGCCTTTGTAGTTACAGTTCGCATTGCAAGGTGAGACTGTGTGACTTTCGACTGGTTCACGTCTACTACGTTCTTGCTCAATTTTTGCTTGAGGACGTCTAGTAACTCTGAAAGGTACTCCTTTTGCGTAGAACACAGGACCACTCGATAATTTTCCGTATCGGCATTGTCTTCCAGCTTCACTACTGTGACGTCTTCGAAATGGATACTACATTCATGAAAAGCTTCCTCGATAGAAGCCTTTAGCATGATCTCTGATTGGAATGTTCCTTTCTTACAAATTTTTCCATTGATGTAAACAAGTGCGATTGCGTGAAGCTGAAAGTTACCTTCCGATTCTTTCTTGATGCGGAACACCTGAGAGTATGTGTGTTCGTGTTTGTCATACCTAACGTTCTCACAGGGACAGATCAAAGGAAAATTTGTCGAGTCCATCAGTTCAAATCTCACCAGCTTTGATGGGTCAAACTTAGCGAAATGAACTAGACTCAGCAAAAGGTTGGACAAATCATGCACGAAAACTTCATCAGTGTCCTCGCGGTTGGCCATGATGTCCCTTAGGCGGCACGAAAACAGGTCTAGTCTCTGGTGCAACCTAACGTCTTGACGGCAGTGCTGGAAAAACGGCTTTAAAAAGTTCAGCATTGGGAGAATTGTCAGACTTTTGCCCCATTTTTCAATTTCTGCGGTTGGCTGCTTATCATGATTTTTTAGACACAACTGCTCAAGAATGTTGCAAGGCTCACATAAAAGCTCCTGAAATCTGTTGTTCCCTTCAGCATTTCGAACACTCGACACAAAGTGATCTAGTTTTTCCTTCGGCAGTCCCCTTAAGCCATTTTGTGGCACTTCTGAAATCCTCTCGTCAACAAAAATAACCTTAATGTTTTGAACAAGGTATGGAACAATGATCAGAAAAGTTTTGGTCATGGCTTTTTCAGACGATGAACATACTTGTTGATATTTTCTTGCTATATCTTCGGCAGGTGGACCATGACTCTTAATGGATTGGATGAAATACTCTGCGTAACTTTCGGAGGAGGCTGCTTTGGTAGAACCTTCCAATTCGATACAACAGTCCCTCAACACAGACTTGCAAAGAGTTTGAATTTTGCGTACGAAATAGTTATCTGAATCAGCAGTCACGCACTGCAAGCTCGATATCTTGGTTGCAAGTTTTCTTAAGTGCCTGATATGCATCTGCCCTCTTTCTGTTACCATGTAATCTGGTAAAAGTAAAAATAAAATGGTATTAAATCAGTACTGATGAGGAAACAGTTATCGTAATTAACGAGGATGGCTCATAAGCTTGTGACTATCGTATCACTTAAAATGTTTCCTTAATAGTAATAAAGAAAGAAAGAAAGAAAGAAAGACAGAACTTTACCAAGGCTCGTGGTAGATTTAAAGTTGTTACCTATTGGTGGGCTCACTATACTTTCTGGCAAAAATATCCAATATATCCACGGCCAAAATCCACTTTATGGCATAAGGAGAAGTAATTAAAAATACGAGATTTTCTTGCAATGGACTTGATAAGGCCTGTCAGGGTGGAATGTTATTTACCCGAACAACGTAACGTTTTACATGCAACAGAAAACACCAAAAATAGCTATGTAAAGTGACCATCGTTCCACAATAAGAAACAAATGCATAAAACGACAGCTTGGGACAACTAACCTTTTTGTTGTAAGCTCTCGAGGTCTTTCCTGAGAGCAGCACGATTTTCTACCACATCATTCTTCTTCGACCAGTGTTGTAAAATTAGTTCTAGTTGTTCCTCTTCGTCCTTGCAACACTTGGCAGCTTGATTCATTGACTCTTCAGGCATGTCAAGCAACTGAGCAATGGGAATAAGGTTAAAAACGACTCCCTCTACACCCAGTATGCTTCTTACATAACCACACAGATCTGTAAAATAATACAAATGGTCGTGAGGTAACCACGCTTTGCTTAAAATTTAAGTTGACTCTGAACGACCTGAACCCCCTCCCAAGAATTTTTTAAACTTTGCAAAAAGTTGTATCTTAACATGCTAATTGCAATTCGATCATAAAAAATGGGGGTCACCGAGCGCGTTTTTTAGTTAAAAGTACTTAAAGCCATAATAAAGTGTGTCGTTTAAAAGGCACACTTAACACAGCTTATGCTGTTACTATGGTAACCTGTTACGTCATGACGATAACCATAACTTGTTCAACAATGCCTGGAAATTTGTTCGATACCATAATTATAGTATCATCTGATAAACACAGAGTGGTAGTATTGATCCGTTAAAATGACTGGACATTTGATTGATACCATTATTGTAGTACAATGACTGGGCATTTGTTTGACACCATTATTGTAGTACAATGACTGGGCATTTGTTTGATACCATTATTGTAGTATCAACTGATAAACACTGAGTGGTAGTATTGATCCGTTAAAATGACTGGACATTTGATTGATACCATTATTGTAGTACAATGACTGGGCATTTGTTTGACACCATTATTGTAGTACAATGACTGGGCATTTGTTTGACACCATTATTGTAGTACAATGACTGGGCATTTGATTGATACCACTATTGTAGTATCAACTGATAAACACTGAGTGGTAGTATTGATCCGTTAAAATGACTGGACATTTGATTGATACCACTATTGTAGTACAATGACTGGGCATTTGATTGATACCATTATTGTAGCATCAACTGATAAACACTGAGTGGTAGTATTGATCCATCAAAGTGTAAGTACTGTCATGAGCCACCTTAAAAGGCGTTTTCAGCCTAATGATACTGGTAGATAGATTCAATAGTGGCAATCATGTAGCTCCGGACTTGGCCTACTCAGCCATCAACAAAGTTACAAACAACCACAACTTTTAAATCCGTCGCCATGGATGGATAACGCCATCTTCATTGTTATCATCAACACCGTGACAATCACCATATCATTGTTAGTATGTCACAGCTATTAAACTCACCTCGTTCACTGAAATGTCTCTCGCTTGTATGCCCATACTCTCCTTGTACACTGATCTTACCACAGAGACTTCTGACATCTTTTGTCCATTCGAGAGGAAGTCTGATAACCATTCCCATGTTCCACCAAACATACGAATGTACAGTGAAACTAGTTTTTTCCTGCTGTCTGTCAGCAAGCTTGTAGTCCTCCCCAAGGTGAACATTGATTTGAAGGTTTTCATTGTTGTAGATGCTCTTTTCTTCCTGCCTAGTAGTGGAACATACATGAAGCTCTACGAATCCGTCTTTTTTGAGTTGCATCAAAGCAGAAGTCTCGTCCTCTCTGTAGAACTGTTCATGGTAGACATCTTGGCTAACGAACAGTAGGGCAAGTTCGTCGTGCACTAAAGAGGGACTGCTCTTGTTCAGCAACACCGACACTGTATAGTTAAATGACAGTAAGTTGAGCCTGGATACAATCTCTTTGGTGCGTATTAGAGTTGATCTGCTGAATCTTACCAAAACAGCAATGAGTGAGAAGTGTTCAGTTTCTATGATCACTTCTGCATTTGCCTCATCAACCTTTGAGTTAAAAGTGATGTCTTGCCAGGTGATCTTTCCGTCTCTAGCCTTTGACCCATGCAAAATGAGAACATCTTCACACTTGAAATTGTTTATTTTGAACTTGGTTACCAATGTCAAAGGTTTCTTGAAGAAATGGCCACTGGGTTCAAGATTGATGATGGGTGCAGCAAACATGACATCGTTTTCAAGATCCTTCTGAACTAATAGTCCATAGTAGTTGGAAGGATCCACCAATGTTATGTTTACAGACACGAGATTTTCAACAGCTCCTGGGGGGAAAACCAATTTGACACTCTCTTTAACCACTAAGCCACCTTCACTGGTAACAGTGTTTGATATAACGCTTGTATCTTTCCTTGGTGAGTTGTCCTTGATGTTCGATGGCAAGTCACCTTAAATATAAATTATGTAATACAATTTATTTTACATAATAGAAAACGCGGGGTATATATAAAAAAGTAACTGTTTTTGAAATTTTAAAGTGAAGTTTTGTATAGATGTTAAGTATTTATTTTTGATGTGGCGAATATATTTTGTCATTTAAAGTTTTTTGTTTCCCATTTATTTCTCTTCAGGGGAAGACGTTTGCGTGACTAAAATACAAGACGCGCCGTATTTACTTTACTTTTTGTGAGGTGAGATAGTATCTGACCTCACAAAAAGTGATGGTGGTCGGATGTCGACATGGAAATGACGTCGCTCCTAGCAACTAACTTGGTTGATCTTCAATTCGCTTTTTACTTTCCCGGCTTAATAAATGACTTTATCCCTTGAATTTGTATTTAGCTTCATTTACCTTCAATGCACCTTTTTGACTTTTTTGATCGCAGAAGAGAAGACAAGGAATGTCGCGTTTAAGATAACATGTACATCTGTCATAAGTGGACATTCATTGGGCAGAATGGCCGGACATTTGTGCATATTACTTTAATAAGCTACAATGGAGGGTTATTCAAGCGTGAACGCTCAAAAATGCGCGTCACAATGCGAGAGAAAAGGCTTGACTTTGGTGAAGCAGGCTGACTAAAATTGTACACAGCACAGCCGTGCGTTCATGGAAACAATCTGAATGAAGCTCTTTCGGAGCGTCTTTGAATAACAATGAGCTGTATGACAGACCAGTAACTTTCATGGACTGTAAGTAAATGTCATGAGAACAATAGCTATTCTGCGCGATGGGTTCAGAAATTCCCAGACTTCTCGTCTGTTTTGAATTGGAATGCATGCAGTTTGTATACCGTACCTTTTTGTTCATTCGATCGGTAACACATCCCAAGTGCTTCTTTCGTCAACCTTTTGGCATCTTCTATTAATTCTTCTTTCTTCTGATAGCAATAGCGTGGGAATTTACTCTTCGGAAAGTCTTTTTGATGTCGTTTTAAAAATTGTAATATCTCATCACTGTTTCCCAGTTTCTTGATTGGCATTTTGAGTCTGCGGCACATCTCAAGTCCTTCTGTCATCAATACTTTGGCATCTACTTTCTTTTCAATCTTCTCATGCAGAAGGGCTAGTCGCGTTTTGATCATAACTTTCCACATGTGATCTGGTAACAACTCTCTGTCAGCAATAAGGGACGCTCTTTCGAGGTTTTCCTTTCCTTCCTGAAAGCGTCCTCTCTCCATGGCACAAACTCCATAGTTCTTTAGAATATGGATGTTTGCTTTGTTGTTCTCCATTCCAAGCTGCTTCATCATTTCCAGTGCCTTTTTGTAATGCGCGAGAGCTTCTTCTAACTTCTTTTCAGCGAAAAAAAAGTCCCCAATTTCCTTCAAAGCGTGAACAGTACTTAAATGTGTACCAAGACCCTCTTGAAATAGTTTCAATGCTTCTTGTAACTTTTGGTATGCCTCAGGGCGCTTCACCACACGCTTCATAAATCGTCCAGCAAATAAAAGGGTTTGTGCTCTTTCTGGGTGATTTGTTTCCAACTTTTCATCGCATAGTTTCAAAGCAGTTCCATTGATCTCCAGCACTTGTTTATTGTTAGCAGGGTCTCCTCTTTTGGAAACAGAGTCCGCATAACTATTAAGCAGGAAGACTTCTGACATTGCGCTTGTCGTAAATTCAGTACGATTCTTTGAATAGAGTTGCTTCGCCTTTTCCATGTTCTCTTGGTAGTAATTTTCCCTGTCTCCTACTTTTCGTTTTTCGTGCCCAAGAAGACACATGAGTTCTACTGTACGCACTGGTTGAATCTCTGGTTCACTAAATGACTTAAACAACATCTCCAAAGTCTGGGTATAAAATATCGGTGAAACGCACTTTTCCAAATACATGCACGTCTGGAGAAAATCGTCTTGAAACGATTCACAACTGTCTTCGATATCTGGATCATGGTTTTCCATTCCTTTAGCGTACATTTGAAAGAAATGCTCAAAGTTCTGCCTGTCCTCACTGAAAGACACAATGGATGCTTTGCAGGTGTCCCTGCTCCAGTACATCTTTGCATTTTGATCAAGACGAGACATAAAGTGAGCACAGGCCAGTTTTTCTCCTTTAACTAACAATCGGGAATCATTAACTTGATCAATCTTCTTTGCAAAGGCACGAATTAGTGGATGCAGCTGATATCTGCGGGAACTTGGTTGCTCGACAAGAGAGCTGTTCTTCAAGGAGCGCAAGATCGAGACAGGCAGAGTTCCAGATTCTGAACATGCTTTTATCACAGCCTCGGCAGCATCACATTTAAATGATCCCGGAAAGATGGACATTAGGACCAAGGCGTCCTGTTTAGCTTTAGGCAAAAGTTCAAAAGAGGTCTTGATGGCCGCTTGGACTGATTCGTTATCATCATCCAGAACAGTCATCGGTTCTTTCTCAAGGCATTCAATAAGCTTCTCTTCGGTGTAATCTGAAAGAAGTGACCCGACAATGCAAAGCGCTAAAGGGACATAACCACAAAACTCAACTATTTCCTTTGTCTTGGAAAGCTTCTTCCGGATTTCTTCATCGTTCACGCGAGACACAAGGACGTTCTGCGCCTGTTCGGATGATAACGGGGCCAATCTAACGTCTGCGGACGGCAGGTCCGGATCTTCGAATCGTTTTCTAGAAGTAATCACAAAAGTCACCCTCTTCTGAGATAATTTTCTCATCTCACTCAAGATCGTTACGAAGGGCGTCTTTTCTTCAGATTCGAGGATGCCATCGGCATTGTCGAGAACAAAGGTGACTTGCATTTGGATCTGTTTGCTCCAGTCCTTGAGCCACTGGGCCGGATTGTCTGGCAGCTGTGTGCGGATCTTGCTGCATGAATAAATCATCTCAGTGGCCACTTCGTTGAACTTTTTCTTTGATAGCAAACGGCAAAATAACACAGTCTTCTCATCGTCTCTCTTCGCCAGATCGTGAGCCACTGCTTTTGCTACAGTTGTTTTTCCAAATCCTGGTCCTCCAGTTATTAGCACGACAGACACTGTTCCGCTTTCGACATATTCTCTGACTTCCTGTAACTCTTGTGAACGACCAAACATACGCTCCTGTGGTAGTATATTTGGAAGATAGCTGCAAAGTTGAGAAATGGGCTCAAGCTCTTCTTGCTGTTGAAATTTCCGCCACTTTTCGACTTGATCCTCCACTGATTGACGGGTAGTATGGTCAATAGGATCATTCTTGAGGCTCTCTATTTTCTTTTGGTAGGCGCAAATCTCAATTGCCTTTAAGGACGAAGCTATCTTGTTCCACTTGTCTTCGAACTCGTCATTAGGAATGCCAGTGGAAACACTGTGTGCCAACTGATTTCTAAAGCATTTGATTCTGGTGATGTTTGCCTGTATACTCTCGTCATCTTCGGCAGGCATTTTGTGCCACCCTGTTGGAGGCGCCGGTATTTTACAAACTTCTCGAATCAACAAATGGAAAAGTGTAATGTCAAATGTTTTAGAGTCTGGTGGGTCACCCGAAGAAGGAAATAACTTTTCCCACTGATCATCAAATATGACACGCCTCGACTTGAGATCCTGAAGCCTTGCATTGTTGTTCTTCAGCACATTATCTAGTGCTTCGGGCGGATAAACAGAATCTAGAAACTTTTTCAGAACGCGAGTTCCTCCGTCAATGAGTAATCGAGCCAGTCTTGTGCCGTTCGTCTTTTCTTCCGATATATCGTAGACGGATGAGCTGGTCGCACCACCAGACGATGACGAAGGAGAAGATAATGAAGCTGCCATCATTGCTGCTTGCTAAACTACGTCAGTAGAATTCGAAGTAGTCTGCTTTTAAAGCACTTTCAACAGGAAAACTTGACAGTTTTATAATTCGTCTTACAGCTGTAAACTGGTTTTAGGCACTGATAGATGCTTCAGCATTTATCTGACGAGGCAGGTACCAGCGTACTTCAATTACAGATGAAATTAAAACGAGAATGCCCTCTGAATTTCCTTAAAATATTTTCATATGCGGCCTTAGATGATTCTGGAACAATATACGTTTGGATTGATTTCAGTTGCTAGGAAATGTTGATGTTTCTCTTGAACCATCCGCAGGTGTTTAATGGTCAGCCAAGCACAATCTTGCCTTCTATTCCTCAGATGCTGATTGTTCGACTGATGACGTAAGGTTTGTATTACTTTATTATTTGGGAAACTTGTCCTCTACTTTATTTTTATACCCATTTATGGTTTTCGTTCTTATCTTCATTCATTCATTCATTCATTCATTCCTTTCTTTTTATTTTAATTTGTTAAACTTGTAACGCACAAAACAAAGTTATCAGACACTTAGGTATATCGAATTCAACATTGAGTTACCCCCTCTTGGTCTTAGGAATGTGCATGAATTAATAATTAATAAACGATTCTGGGAACTTGAAACAATCCTGCAAAACAACCTTTTCTTGGAATCGTCCAGTCCAGTCGTTTCCGTTTAAATTCCTCGCTTTTTAATCTAACAAATCTTTAACTTCATAACGAATTTAAATGCTCGTCCATGCAAATGGCCTTGGTAATCTGTTCACCTCATTAACCGGTTTCAAAAAATCTTTTCAGTTTGTAGTCACGAATACAGTAATAAAAATTCTTAGAATCGAGTCAGTCAAAAGAACTTTTTCTAAGAAAATCCGTTGCTTACAAAGGAAATCACTATTAATGTTGATTAGCATTCTTCTCGCGGTTTCAACGAGTATCTATATTCAATAATGAACCGTATTCATTGAGGTGAGTGCATGTTGCTTTCAGCGACAATGTACAGGTGCATGACGTCTAGAGTCAGCGAAACATTTTACTGGCTTTCCTTTAAAGGGGCAGTTTCATGGGGAGTTTGACCTTTTTTGGTCACAAAACATGGCACAACTTTAAATTATTTACAAAAAATTTAAAACACTAAGAGATAATAATCAACCAAATTCCGAAAGAGGAACAAATCATATAGTCTGTTGTAGCCTATTTTCATTTGAAAACGAAAATATGAGAACTTAAAAAAAGTTGCCATTTATTCAAAGCCAGTCCGTCTATGCCTAGAGACACTCATCGACAGTGTTGGTACACGAGTGTGGTGATATATCACAAAACTGAACCACTATATTTCGGTTTCTGTTAATACAAAAAACATGTTTTGGTTTTTGAAATGACATCAAATCCCCGTGACACTTCCCATTTAATCAGTTTAACTGAGCTGATTGTAAGGAGAGTCGTAAATTGAGTCGGCCAAGCTGCGCGCGAACAATCAACCCCCGCGCGCTACACTCAACCAGTTCTCTATTCTGTGACGACAAAATATTGATTTTTGTTCATTCTGATTATCACAAACTACATATTTTGATCTGTTTTGCCTCTACTACAGAATCGAACACACCAAAAAGGCTCATCGTCAGGGATTTTGACCTTTTTTGGTCAAAGCCATGTTACAATACCTTAGTTTACTTATTTAAAAAATAATCCTAAAACATCAAAAGAAATAAATCAACCAATTCCTGAAAGAAGAATTAAAAATAATAGTCTGTTGTAGTCCATTTTGGAAATCAAAGTGTAAGAACTTAAAATAAGGGACGGACCATTTAATTTTTGTGGGGGGGGGGGGGGGGGGGGTGGTTGGGCAATTACCCAAAAAAATTCCTGCAGAAGAAATTTAAGAGAAGAAAAAATCGTGCACAAGAAAGCACGTGATAAAAAATTCAAGCATTAAGGTAAAAAAATTCTTGCAAAAAGTGATGCTGGAAAAAAAATTCATGCTCAGAAGAAATTGCCCAACCCCCCCCCCCCCCCCCCCCCCACAAAAATTAAATGGTCCGTCCCTAAGTTGCCATTTAATCAGACTCAGTCCGTCTATGCCTAGTGACACTCATCGACAGTGTTGGTATACTAGGGTGGTAATCTATCACAATACTGAACCATTATTTTTCGGTTTCTGCTAATACAAAAACATGTTTTGGTTTTTGAAATGCCACCAAATCCCCGTGACACTCAATAGTAATGTAACTGAGTTGATTGTTTTTCGTGCATAATGAACTAAAAAACACGTTGAACAAATATATCTCTGACATATCTCTAAAGTAATCGGACATGTCGGAAACAGTGTGACATAAAAGCAATTTTCTCAAACTAAACTTATATATTAGAACCTCCACACAAACGTGCGGACCATCAACCCGCGCGCGCGACACTCACACCCAATTCTCACTGAAAAGTCTCATCGTCCGGCAATATGTTGAAAGGATTGTGTATTTTTTGGTTTAAAGCACCAAATTAA
This sequence comes from Cladopsammia gracilis, assembly GCA_022457155.1. Lineage (NCBI taxonomy): Eukaryota > Metazoa > Cnidaria > Anthozoa > Scleractinia > Dendrophylliidae > Cladopsammia > Cladopsammia gracilis. The sequence goes on along the minus strand of JAJGOT010000014.1, from coordinate 1,618,637 downwards.
TTTCCCCGAATAAGTGCAGAATCCAACTTCCCAAGGACCGCCCACGAAGACTATAACTAAATGTTGTTTTAGAATATTTAATTCTTCCATTATCGATAAAATACTAAATGAAATTCTAAAAATCGATTTTTAAATCCAAATCCTAAGAGAGTATATTCTTCTGACTATAATAAAATCACGTGACTGATGTCGCGGAATTCTCCTAACCGTGATTCTTTCCCGACAACTGATGACGTCAGCTATTTTTTTAACTTATTATACTTTTTAACTCTATGCATCCAGAAAACGAGAGGCTCTCAATCACAATCACAATCCCTTTTTCTTTGACTAGAGGAGATAGGCTTTTGTGTCCTTCCTCGTAAGCATACAAGAGAACATTCATAACGAGCCTCCTTTATAGCAGCGGTATCTTCGTGCTCGCTTGTATACTCCTACCAAGCGCTTGTGCCGAGTGCCGCCTAAAACTGATAATGGCGTTATTCCTAGGTATCTTATCAGTTCTTGCAATCAGATTTCATGAGTTGAATTTTCTCCCATGAAAAAATTGGATCTGTTACTCTTGATTACTTTTTATTGTTTTGATGACAGTTTTGGTAGCATCAGAATCGGATCAGCCACGAAAAAAAGCACATGCCACCATGGCCGTGGGAATTTACTCTTTGGAAATTTTACTCTTTTTTAATTTTACACCACGCCACCGTGGGAATTTACTCTTTGGAAAGTCTTTTTCATGACGTTTTAAAAATTGTAACACATCATCACTGTTTCCCAGTTTCTTGATTGGCACTTTAAGTCTGCCGCACATCTCAAGTCCTTCTGTCATCAATACTTTGGCATCTTCTATCTTTTCAATCTTCTCATGCAACAAGGCTAGTTGAGTCTTGATCATGACTTTCCAATTGTGATCTGGTAACAACTCTCTGTCAGCAATAAGGGACGCTCGTTCGAGGTATTCCTTTCCTTCCTGAAAGCGTTCTCTCCTCATAGCACAAACTCCGTAGTTCTTTAAAATATGGATGTTTGCTTTGTTGTTCTCCATTCCAAGCTGCTTCATCATTTCCAGTGCCTTTTTGTAATGCGCGAGAGCTTCTTCTAACTTCTTTTCAGCGAAAAAAAGGTCCCCAATTTCCTTCAAAGCGTGAACAGTACTTAAATGTGTACCAAGACCATCTTGAAATAGTTTCAATGCTTCTTGTAACTTTTGGTATGCCTCAGGGCCCTTGCGCACACGCTTCATAAATCGTCCAGCAAGTAAAAGAGTTTGTGCTCTTTCTGGGTGATTCGTTTCCAACTTTTCATCGCAGAGTTGCAAAGCAGTTCCACTGATTTCCAGTACCTGTTCATTGTTAGCAGGATGTCCTCTTTTGGAAACAGAGTCCGCATAACTATTAAGCAGGAAGACTTCTGACATTGCGCTTGTCGCAAATTCAGTACGATTGTTTGAATAGAGTTGTTTCGCATTTTCTATGTCCACTTGGTAGTAATTTTCCCTGTCTCCTACTTTTCGTTTTTCATGTCCAAGAAGACACATGAGTTCAACTGTACGCACTAGTTGAATCTCTGGTTCGGTGAATGACTTAAACAACATCTCCAAAGTCTGGGTATAAAATATCGGTGGAACACACTGTTCCAAATACATGCACGTCTGCAGAAAATCGTTTTGAAACGATTCACAACTGTCTTCGATCTCTGGATCATGGTTTTCCATTCCTTTAGCGTACATTTGAAAGAAATGCTCAAAGTTCTGCCTGTCCTCACTGAAAGACACAATGGATGCTTTGCAGGTGTCTCTGCTCCAGTACATCTTTGCATTTTGATTAAGGCGAGACATAAAGTGAGCACAGGCCAGTTTTTCTCCTTTATCTAATAATCGGGAATCATTATCTTGATCAACCTTCTTTGCAAAGGCACGAATTAGTGGATGCAGCTGATATCTGCGGGAACTTGGTTGCTCGACAAGAGAGCTGTTCTTCAATGAGCGCAAGGTCGAGACAGGCAGAGTTCCAGATTCTGAGCATGCTTTTATCACGGCCTCGGCAGCATCACATTTAAATGATCCCGGAAAGATGGACATTAGGACCAAGGCGACCTGTTTAGCTTTAGGCAAAAGTTCAAAAGAAGTCTTGATTGCAGCTTGGACTGATTCATTGTCATCATCCAGAACGGTCATCGGTTCTTTCTCAAGGCATTCAATAAGCTTCTCTTCGGTGTAATCTGAAAGAAGTGACCCGACAATGCAAAGCGCTAAAGGAACATAACCACAAAGTTCAACTATTTCCATTGTCTTGGAAAGCTTCTTGCTGATTTCTTCATTGTTCACGCGAGAGACAAGAACTTTCTGTGCCTGTTCGGATGATAACGGGGCCAATCTAACGTCTGCGGACGGCAGGTCCGGATCTTCGAATTTTTTTCTAGAAGTGACCACAAAAGTCACCTTCTTCTTTGATAATTTTCTCATCTCACTCAAGATCCTTAAGAAGGGCGTCTTTTCTTCAGATTCGAGGACACATTCGGCATTGTCGAGAACAAACGTGACTTGCATTTGGATCTGTTTGCTCCAGTCCTTGAGCCACTGGTCCGGATGTTCTGGCAGCTGAGTATAGATCCTGCCGCATGAGTGAATCATTTCTGTGGCTACTTCGTTAAAGGTTTTCTTTGATAGTAAACGGCAAAATAACACAGTTTTTCCATTCTCTGGTTTCGCCAGATCGTGAGCGACTGCCTTGGCCAAAGTTGTTTTACCAAATCCCGGTCCTCCAGTTATCAGCACAATAGAATATGTTCCGCTTTCGACGTACTCTCTGACTTTCTGCAACTCCTGTGATCGACCAAACATACGCTCCTGTGGTAGCATATCCGGAAGATAGCTGCCAAGTTGAGAAATGGGTTCAAATTCGTCCTGCTGTTGCAATTGTTGCCACTGTTCGACTTGGTCCGCTACCAGTTGACGCGTGGTATGGTCAATAGCATCATTCTTCAGGCCCTGAATTTTCTGTCGGTAGACGCTAATATTGATTGCCTCTAAAGACGAAGCTATCTTCTTCCACTTGTCTTCGAACTCGTCAGTAGGAATGCCAGTGGAAACACTGTGACACAGCTCATTTCTGAAGCACTTGATTCGGGTGATGTTTGCCTGTAAGCTCTCGTCATCTTCGGCGGGCATTTTGTGCCACCCTGTTAAAGGCGCTGGTAAATAACAAACTTCTCGAATTAATAAATGCAAAAGCGTAATGTCAAATGTCGTTAAGTCTGGTGGATCACCTGAAGAAGGAAATAACTTTTTCCACTGATCAGCGAATATCACATGCTTTGACTGGAGATATTGAAACTTTGCTTTGTTTTTCTTCAACACGTTATCCAGTGCTTTGGGAGGATAAAGAGAATCTAGAAACTTTCTTAGGACATCAGTTCCTCCGTCGATGAGTAATCGAGCCAGTCTTGTTCCGTTCGTCTTTTCTTCCGATGTATCGTAGACGGATGAGCTGGTCGCACCACCAGATGATGAAAATGGAGAGGATAATGAAGTTGCCATTATTGCAGTCGATACCTAAACTTCTTCAGTAAAATTCGAAGTAGTCTACCTTTAAAGCTCTTTCAACAGAAAAACATCAGCGACAGTTTTTTAATTCGTCTTACACCTGTAAATTGTTTGAAGACACTGATAGATGCTTCATCATTTATCAGGAGGCAAGTATACGTACCAGCGTTCTTCAATTACAGATAAAATTAAAAGCGAGAATGCTCTCTGAAGTTCCAAGGTTTTCGAATGCGGCCTTAGACTATTCTGGAACAACTTAGGTTTGGATCGATTCCAGTTGCTTGGAAATGTGTTGATGGTTGTCTTGAACCAGTTGCAGGTGTTTAATGGTAACTTCATAACGAAAGAATGCTCGTCGATGCAAATGGCCTTGGTAATCTGTTCGCCTCATTAATCGGTTTTAAAACATCTTTTCAGTTTGTAGTTACTAAATGAATACAGTGGTAAAGATTCTTAGAGTCGAGTCAGTAAAAACAACTCTTTCCATGAAAGGCCATTGTTTACAAAGGAAACTACGTATTATTAATATATGAATAGCATTCTTCTTCCGCAACAGGTTACAACAAGTCTCAACATTCAATAATGAAGCGTATTCATTGAGGTCAGTACATGTTCCTTTTACTAACGATGTACACCCGTGCGTACCCTGGGTACCAGAGATTTTTTTGCACGGTTTCCGGTGTCGGTTATGACTCTATTGTGACCTGCGCGAAAAACCTCTGGAGCAGAGCGCTATTGCTTTGATAGCGCCGAGCCAATGACAAGCCTGTTTAAATCTATCTTGAACAAAAGAGCCGATTGGCTCCTAACCACCTCCCATGGGCTTTCTAATGTAACCGAATCTGTGATTGGTTTACAAGAATAGAGTACACTGCGGGAAAGAAGCCTGTGAAGTGACGTGAAATTATTTCTGTGTGATGAGGTGTTGAAATGTCGGATTTTGAGGTTGAAAGTTGTTCTTCAGATATTCAGATAAATTCTTCAGATACCAGCATGGCTCCTGCAGACACTGAAACATTTGAGAAGGTTCTGGAGGTAAGCCATAACAAAGGTTCTTAAAACTTTCGACGGTGTCGATACGTTACGTTAAGGGACGGACCATTTAATTTTTGTGGCGGTGGTGGTGGGGGGTGGGCAATTACCAAAAAAAAATTCTTGCAGAAGAAATTTAAGAGAAAAAAATCGTGCACAAGAAAGTACGTACAACAAAATTCAAGCATTTTGTTAAAACAATTCTTGCAAATAGTGATGTTGAAATACTCAGAAGAAATTGCCCATCCCACCCCCCGCAAAAATTAAATGGTCTGTCCCTAAGCGCCGAGCAAAGACACAATCGATGCTTTGCAGGTGTCTCTACTCCAGTACATCTTTGCATTTTGATTAAGGCGAGATATAAAGTGAGCACATGCCAGTTTTTCTCCTTTATCTAACAATCGGGAATCATTAGCTTGATCAATCTTCTTTGCAAAGGCACGAACTAGTGGATGCAACTGATATCTGCGGGAACTTGGTTACTCGAGAAGAAAGCTGTTCTTCAAGGATCGAGATAGGCTGAGTTCCAGATTCTGAACATGCTTTTTACACGGCCTCGGCAGCATCACATTTAAATGATCCCGGAAAGATGGACATTAGGACCAAGGCGTCCACTTATGTCCAGAAATGCACGTAACGCGGACCTTGGGCACTTCATATTACACACAATTATTTGTAATTTCCATATGACTTCATGTTTGACAGAACTGCTTGTGTTTAGAAGGTCTAGGGGACACTTCATGATGTCTATCATAAAGAGCATGAATCTCATAAGCATGCGTTTCTGGACATACCTCAAGGCGTCATGTTTAGCTTTAGTCAAAAGTCTTGATTGCCTTTTGGACTGATTCGTTATCATCATCCAGAACGGTCATCGGTTCTTTCTCAAGGCATTCAATAAGCTTCTCTTCGGTGAAATCCGAAAGAAGTGTCCCGATAATACAAAGCCAGTGCTAGAGGAACAAAACCACAAAGCTCAACTATTTCTTTTGTCTTGGAAAGCGTCTTGCTGATTTCTTCACCGTTCACGCAAGATACAAGGAGTTTCTGTCCAGGGGGGGGAGGGGGGTACTTGGGTCAACTTTTGCTGGGTATGTACCGCTGGCCTTTCAGAGCCCCTACCCTATTATAGTCTATTCTGTGGCCAATTATAGACCCCATCTTAGTCACTTTTGAGTAAATGTAAATTTCGCAATCCCAACTTAGTCACTTTCTGTTTAGCCATCTACCTTGAGTTCGGAACCCTTTGAACTATGTCATCCTTAAATGAATTGACACATTTATTAAATGTAGAAGACTTTACTCTTCACCTACAAACCTTCTGTTAACCGAAAATATTTACAAGCTAAAACTACCCAAAAAATACTTGTCAGAATTTTCTTACCCCAAAAAATCCCGACAATTTGCGATCTCATTCTAGTAACTCTATTAAAAATGCAACCCCATTATAGTCAATCCAGTCGTGAAAATGCGACCCCATCCAGCGGCACATCCCCATTAGCCCATTACTAGGAAGTACCCCCCCGGGGGGGTTTCTATGCCTGTTCGGATGATAACGGGGCCAATCTAACGTCTGCGGACGGCAGGTCCGGATCTTCGAATCGTTTTCTAGAAGTAATCACAAAAGTCACCTTTTTCTGAGATAATTTTCTCATCTCACTCAAGATCCTTAAGAAGGGCGTCTTTTCTTCAGATTCAAGGACACCATCGACATTGTCGAGAACAAACGTAACTTCATTTGGATCTGTTTGCTCCAGTCCTTGAGCTACTGGGCTGGATTGTCTGGCAGTTGTGCGCGGATCTTGCTACATGAATAAATCATCTCAGTGGCCACTTCCTTGAATTTTTTTTGATAGTAAACGGCAAAATAACACAGTCTTCTCATCGTCCCGCTTCGCCAGATCGCGAGCCACTGCTTTTGCTACAGTTGTTTTTCCAAATCCTGGTCCTCCAGTTATTAGGACAACAGACACTGTTTCGCTTTCGACGTATTCTCTGACTTCCTGAAACTCTCGTGAACGACCAAATATACGATCCTGTAGTAGCATATCTGGACGATAGCTGCAAAGCTGAGCAATGGGCTCAAGCTCTTCTTGCTGTTGAAATTTCCGCCACTTTTCGACTTGATCCTCCACTGATTGACGGGTAGTATGGTCAATAGGATCATTCTTGAGGCTCTCTATTTTTTTTTGGTAGGCGCAAATCTCAATTGCCTTTAAAGACGATTGCGAAGCTATCTTGTTCCACTTGTCTTCGAACTCGTTATTAGGAATGCCATTGGAAACACTATGGGCCAACTGATTTCTAAAGCATTTGATCCTGGTGATGTTTGCTTGTATACGTTCGTCATCTTCAGCAGGCATTTTGTGTCATCTCGTTGGAGGCGCCGGTATTTTGCAAACTTCTCGAATCAACAAATGCAAAAGTGTTATGTCAAATGTTTTAGAGTTTGGTGGGTCACCCGAAGAAGGAAATAACTTTTCCCCTGATTAACATATATCACACGCTTTGACTTAAGATATCATCTAGGGCTGTCAGTGCAAAAGAATATAGAAACTTTCTTAAAACGCGATGCGCGATGAGTAATCGATGAGTAATCGAGCCAGTCTTGTGCCATTCGTCTTTTCTTCCGATGTATCATACACAGATGAGCCGGTCGCATCACCTGGCAACGACGATGAAGAAGATGATGGTAATGGTGGCGAAGCTGCCATGTTAATCCTCAATTCCTAAATTCATTTATTAAATATAGTATATTTATTACTAGCTAGTCAAGCTTCCAAAGCACTTTTACCGAGGTTTCGTTTTCCAATAAATCTTCAAGCGCTGTACAGCTGTTAATGAATGCTTGTGTAACGGTTTACTGCTTTAGCAGCTAAATCATCGGGTAACGTTCCATCCAATCGCGTACAGCATTTTGATCCAAAGACGTTTATACAAAGAATAAGAACACCTCAGAATACCCCGAAATAGCTCAGCAGACACATTCCAATTTCTAAGAAATGGTTTAAAGCCTGGTTTCCATATAACCGTAACTACTTCGTAACTGCCGTAAGCCGAACCGGCGGAAGCACTAGGGCACACCGGCGGTAGTTCTATTTTTAATGGAAACATTCTGTTCCGGCATCTGGGATGACCGGCGGCACGATGTCCCGGTGCCGGAAAGTTGAGTTGAGTTCAACTTTTCCCGGCTTTACGGCACCGCAGGCTTGATAAGTTTTTGACGGAAACACACGCCGGCGGGAACCGGCGACATCCCGGGGGAGTTGCATTGTTTTTATGACAACACATGATTAGAACTGTCCAATCAAATCGCAGCCATTTCCACGCTAAAAGTTCGTCACGGTCATGCGGTCACAAATGAAAACACACAACTGCGGCTGCCGGCGGTATGTATACGGTAGCATCCCGGTCACTGCCGCAGTGCTACCGGGGGGCTCGCTTACGGCAGTTACGGGGTAGTTACGGTTATACTAAGTTACAGTCACGGGTCAATGCTTCAGCCAGTTACAATCTCCCTTCTGTTTACGACGAGTGGATTGTCGATCAGGACATCCGCCAATGAGGTTTCCAATTTTAACCAAAAAAAAAAAAAAAAATAGTACGATGCGAAAGTGCTGTCATAGAGATTTAATTTTAATGGTCAGATCATAGGATTTCGTCCACAGACACAAAAGTTGGAACTACAAAAAATTGCATGTCTTCGAAATATTGACTCTGGTCAGGAGTCTGGCACCAATAGTAAGCCATAATACAAGAGAGTTTAAGGCATTTCTTTCAACTTGTCCTTGTGGTGTAGTGGTATGGACAGTGGACAGTGGCCACACATGCACATCTGAGGGTCTGGAGTTCAGCTCCAGGAAAAACATCTCCGTCGTCGTAACCACCTCCCACCCCATCTGGGACCGCCCCCGGTATGAGAAGGAATTTGGTCATGCATCGGATCCTCCACGCCCCCATGACGACCGAGGAAGAAACGCGATGATGGGTTAATATCAAGGCATTGGCAGATATTTGAAGACGGACAACAATGATGATTTATCTTATCGCTGTGCTCGATAATTTAATGTCAAGGCATTGGAGAGGCTTGAGGTTGTTACACCGAGGTAAACTATACTGTAGACAACAAAGTTGTTGAGAAAGAGCAAGAAGAAATTACCTGGTCACCATATTCAAGATGACCCAAGAACCCACTGTTCAAAGTCAACTCCTTATCGAACACACGACCGCTCCTGCTCTGGCAGTGAAAGGGTTAAATGATGACATAAGGTTGTATATTGTTACTTCATTACTTAAGCTACTTGACCTCTGCTTTTTAGCCGGATCAGAAAGATTCTGGGAAAACGAACAATCCACAACATTGTTTCTCGGAAACATCTCATTGCCTTTTTAAACGCAATTTGCAACTTCTATTTACCTCCTTTTGGAATCTATAAATTACAAATAAATGGATGCTTGTATATGTATAGGGTTTCGATAATATGTTGAGTCACAAATTATACTTGTATTTTAAAATGATTACGTAAACAAGCTTGAGAGCTTGGCAAACGCAGCGAAAACAATATCTTTCCAAGAAAATCCATTGTTTAATACAAGGAAAACCACCATGACGCGACACGCGACACGCGACACACGACACGCGACACGCGACAGGAGTTTCTGTGTTGAATTAGGCATACGCTTTGGCGTTTGTATTTGCCCTTTTTCGTATGCTTGAAATGACCTATCCTCTTTCTTTCTAATAACATAACTAAGCTGAAGTATTTTTTTTAATAATGGTCACTATTTTATAAATGGGACAGAGATGTTAGAGATCATCTCTAAATTCTCGGAAACAATGTGACACCAAAGCATTTTTCCTAGAATCGGCATTGTTTTCATCTGGCACGACTAAGACGGATTTACATACATGTGTTTACGCTTTTCGAGAGAACACAATGTCGCGTGAATCTGGCCAAGAACGATCATTTAAGTGGAACGGCAAGCAAAACGTCAGCACGCGCGCAAACGAACGAACCCTGTTGAAAACTGGGTGGGAAGTAGAGGAGACTGGAGGCGGAATAAAAATAAAAAAATAAGCAGTAATGCATTCTAATTTGCTGTTGAAAAAGCTAGGAGGAAAGTGCAATCGCAAATAGATGGGAGGCAACGAGGAAGACGACAGGAAACTATAAGAATAAAAACTACAGTCTGTAAAACGGCAAACCGATCCTTACGACAAGAATAAGAGAATACAGGAGCGAGTGGCATAATTATCTTACTATGCAATCATTTCTCATACAGCTACAGGTGTGGGCGTCCTTCATGATAATGTTTTTGTTATCTGCTCATCTCTCTACTTTACTCACGTCCATCATTCCCATCCTTTTCATAATAAATATATATTTTCCAAAAGAAGGACTGCTCATCGTCGCTACAGCTCGCTTCCTGCATTGATATTCCTTTGTTTTTTTCCCGGTGGTTTGCCTGACGTAAACATAGACACGCGGAATACAGAGGCCGACATACCTGACCCAAGGGCTCTTATATTTATTAGCGATAATCTTGATTTTCTCCAATGTAATCATACTAATAACTAAATCGAATTACAATGTTTTCCTTAAGTCAGTATCTGGTTTAGTTTATCATTTCAGTCCTATTTTCTCTTGAAAGAGAAGTTACAAGTAGCAATTTCCTTTTACCCAAAATATTTTGAATCCGGGGGGGGCGGGGGGGGGGGAGAGGGGGGACTTCCATATAAAAATGACGGGGGTGCTTGTCATTTTTTACTATGTGGTTGGAACCACACACTATAGCTATACACTATAGCTATTCCATCTCAGCTCATCAAAAGCATATCAGGATACCAGAACTTTATATGATCAAGAGTGAATTTTTAAGTTTTTTTACGTGATGCCATAGGATTCAGTAAAATCTTTCAAAATTAGCCGCAGGGCAGGATATTTCCTTTCGCCGAAACGCATACTTCTCGCGGAAAAATGTTAGACTTTTTGACTTTCTGAATTGGCTGATCCTCCTTTCACAACTTCTTTAAAAAAAGAGAAAAGCTCCCCCCACTCATCTCCAAATTAAATGATCCCTCCCCAAACAAAAAAAAAACCACCCCACCCCCTGTCAATAAATAATCACTGATCCTTCAGTGGTAATGCTTTTAATTTTGTTGACTATATAATCTAACTATATAATTAATTAATTAATTAATTAATTAATTAATCTGACTATATAATCTAATTAATTCGAACTGCATTTCAGATTTTAGAAGCACCGCTCATTACTGCTCATTGCTCATCAGTTTTGACGTGTCACGCTTTTACAATCATGTGTTCAACTAGTTTTAGTTACTAACAATTCCTAGACTATATAATCAAATAATCAATAGGCTTATCAATCCTGTACAAAAACTAATATCCCGTTTCCGAGTTGCTCTTAGCCTCCTTTTCAAACGAGGCCAAGTGTAAAACCATTCATATGGATATGAGTTTTGTTTCACATGCAAATAGAACTTATATCGATATGAATGGTTTTGCACTTGGCCTCGGTTTGAAAAGGAGGCTAAGAGCAACTCGGAAATGGGATATTATTTTTAAAACCATTAATTGATACTTTCGATCTTATACAAAAATGGCGGCTTGCTTTTTTCAATTTATATTAATTAACCTTCCCTGGCCTCATTTTATAGAATAAAAATTATTTTGAATTTTGTACGTGCTAACGAGGCAAAGGAAGCCTTTTTTAAGGAAGTTAAGGTGGCTCCCAACAGTTTCGAGCACTTTCCAAGACTAAGATTTGGATGAGTCATTAAAACCACTCTTTATCAGTTGATGCTACAATCATGATATCAAACGAATGCCCAATGATTGGTGAACACGTTGTTATCATTTTTGTGACACAATATGTTACTATAGCAACAGTATAACGTGCTGAAAACACCCTTAATTTTAGCTTTAAACGTTAATAACTCAAAAAATGACTCGGTGGACCGCATTTTTTATTGTCGAATTTTGATCAGTAGGATAAGATGCAACTTTTGGCAAAGTTTAAAAAAAATCTGTAAGAGGGGTACAGAGCCACCTTAAATTTTCGAAAATCCTTACTGCGTACGCAATTCATATCACAACGCCATGCTACGTCATGCACGAGCGCGCGCGCAAGAGAAGAAATCTAAGCACATAAAGGGCTGGTAGCCGTTGCGGTAACTTTGCTTAGATTTAACTCGCTTAGATGGTCGTCGACCCCCAATTTTTTTGATAGATAATTTTCTTGTCACTTCTCGACAGATTGTGAAAAAATGAAGGAAAAAATCAATGTAGGAAGTTTCATTTTTTTATATTTTCTATCCACGCCACATCGAATCCTGCCAATTTGCGGCTGTCAGAGTGTGCAAATGCTGCTGTTTCAAGATTAAATTTACTTTAAAAAACGTCACCAGTTGAATGAATTTGCTGAACAGACCTACTCGCATAAAATTTGGGAAAGAAAGTTGTATTTTAGAGATTTGTTTGCGATATTTTTAGACTAACAGAAATTGGGGTCTCATCCCGCAAGGAAGACCAATTTTTCAAAATTAGGGTCGCCTTTCAGATATCTTATCTCGGAAACGAAGTAGGTGACCCCCTCATTTTTTTGCATTTCCGACACGAACAACTCATAACCTAGCTGTAGCAAAAGTTTTTTTTTTAACAAAAATCAATGTTAGAAAATTTTCGCGCGAACGTCCTTAAGCGATAAGTTAAGCGGGACTGGAACCATTACAGCTTTTACCGGTGCAATTCTCTAATTCTTAACTGAGCTAACCGTATCCACCATTTTCGAGTAGAGTGGTTTTAAGTTGAGTGTCGTAAGTAATTTGGCGATTGCATTGTTTTGCATTGCTCCATTTTGTGATTGGCTTAAAAATCTCGCGCCACTTTCTCGACCAATCAGAAGTAAAACCGAAACCGATCGTGACTTGCTGGCACACGTTTTCCCGCGCTTAGCGCCGTCTACATTTGTTTACTTCGAGTTCTGATTGGTTCATTGCATTAATATTAATTGCATGTATAGTCATTGGCCAGATTGATTATTACCGAAGAATCCCGAAGATTTTATCGAGGAAGAGCGAAGATGTTTCGATTATAGTCCACTAACATAAACTAGTTCAGACCACTAGCTATAGTTCATTTTACGACGCTGATATAAACTAACGTTAAATACAACCCATATGACATACCGCAGAATATGCAGGCTGTATTCTTTACGGCATGGGATAAAAATTAGTTCTCACGGTGTCTTTTCCGTTGAGGTAGTACATGAAATCCAAAGATGTGATCATATAAAGGACTTGCCAACTGATACTTAAAGGACTTAACTAAATAGCTGAAGGGATCTATTCAATGATTCTGAAACAATTGGGAAAAATTCTCACTATACGAAACCGATTACAACGCCTCTATGACCTGACCAAGTCAAACAGCTCTTGATTATATAAAATAAAAATAACCTAAAACCGAAGAGAACTTTATTCGACGAATAAAAAGAAACCTTAGTTAATAACTCGAATTAAACAATAACAATTATACAAAAGCAAAGTACTGCAGCCAGTTGCAGGCGCTGGAAAATCTATTAAATAATGTTTCTAACAATTTTTTAATTGGTTATTATCAGCAATTTGGGGTTGTGTTATGAGCTAACTAGGTTCCACGTGTAGCAACTGTGAATCATGGTATTTGCATGCGTAACTCCTACCAAGAAACGTCTTGTGACTACTGGAGCAAAATGTCCAAATTTAGGTTATCCATGAGGTATCTCATTGCTGGTAATCAGGATCTTTATTATGATGAATTGAATTTATTACAGCACCGTAGTTGCATCCTCACAAGGACGCCTCAGGACAAAGTGAGTACACATCCGTTCCTGGTTTGATGTCTGATATTAGTTCAATTGCATTCTCCTTCATTGTTTTGGGAACAGTTTCAGCTCGGTAAATCCGGTAGAATCGGCCTGGGACGCCACAAGTGACAAAGGGACCTCAGTAATCGTCCTAGCTTTATCGAGGGAATTCTGTCTTCGGGAAATAATTCTCCTGACGGTTCAGAAATTCACAGATTTCTTGTTTGTTTCGACGTCCAAGTTTGTATAGTCTGTTCACTCGGGAACACATCTCAAGTCCTTCTTTCATCAACCTTTTGGCATCTTCTATCAATTCTTCTTTCTTTTCATAGCCAATGGCTAGATAAGTTTTGATCATGACTTTCCACAAGTGATCTGCTTCCAACTCTCTCTCCGCGACATGATGCGCCCTTTCGAGGTACTTAATTGCTTTCTGATAGTTTCCTTTCCTCGTGGCACAAATTCCAAAGTTTTTCAGTATATTGATACTTTCTTTGTTGTTTTCCATTCCCAATTGCTTCGTCATATTCAGAGCCTCCTCGTAACGAGTTAGAGCTTTGTCGAAATTGTCCTCGGTCTCTCCAGCGAAGAAAAAGTCACCAGTTTCCTTGAGAGCGTGGACAGTCATTAAATGTTTGCCAAGGTGCTCTTGAAATAGTTTCAATGCTTCTTGTAATTTCTGGTATGCCTCAGAACGCTTTCCCGTCACACGCTTCATAAATCGTCCAGCAAATAAAAGAGTTGCTGCTCTTTCTGGGTGATTCGTCTCAAGCTTTTCAACGCAGAGTTTCAAAGCAGTTCCACTGATCTCTAGTACCTGTTCATTGTTAGCAGGGTCTCCTTTCTTGGAAAGGAAGAAGAGTTCTGACAATGCGTTTGCCGCAAAGTCAGCCTTTTTCTCTGAATAGACTTGGTTCGCCTTCTCCGTGTAGTTTTTGTAACTTTCTTTGTTTCCTACTTTTCTTTCTTCATGTCCTAGCAAACACATGAGTTCCACTGCTCTACTCACTCTAGATTTTAGTTGTTATTATTTATACATTACAGTATCTCCAATAAGTTTTGTAAAACCTAAACCGAGATCAGATTCCTTGAGTCATTCTGATAAGGGATCAGACACTTTAATAAAGTGATTCATTCAGTCCGGCAGTCATTCTTGTATGAGTCAATCCAATACTTCAACAAGCTCAGTGATTCATTCATTCATTGTTATACCAGACAATTCACGTGCCGTAGGTTAATTGGCATGTCCGACATGAACATGTCGAATGCGATAGGGCGGCACCGTCTAATCACAATCCCTTTTCCTTAACGAGAGAAGATAAGTTTTTGTGTCCATTCTCATAAGCATACAAGAGAACATTTATAAAGACCCTTCTCTAAAAGCGGTATCTTTGTGCTAGCTTGCGTACTACTACCAAGCGCTTGTGCCGAGTGCCGCAAAATTGTATCCGTTACTCTTGATTATTTTTTATTGTTTTGATGACAGTTTTGGTAGCATAAGAATCGGATGAGCCACGAAAAAAGCACATGACCACCATGGCGGTGGGAATTTACTCTTTCGAAAATTTACTTTTTTTTAATTTTACACCATGCCACCGTGGGAATTTACTCTTTGGAAAGTCTTTTTCATGACGTTTTAAAAATTGTAATACATCATCACTGTTTCCCAGTTTCTTGATCGGCACTTTAAGTCTGCCGCACATCTCAAGTCCTTCTGTCATCAATACTTTGGCATCTTCTATCTTTTCAATCTTCTCATGCAACAGGGCTAGTTGAGTCTTGATCATGACTTTCCAATTGTGATCTGGTAACAACTCTCTGTCAGCAATAAGGGACGCTCTTTCGAGGTTTTCCTTTCCTTCCTGAAAGCGTCCTCTCTCCATGGCACAAACTCCATAGTTCTTTAGAATAAGGATGTTTGCTTTGTTGTTCTCCATTCCAAGCTGCTTCATCATTTCCAGTGCCTTTTTGTAATGCGCGAGAGCTTCTTCTAACTTCTTTTCAGCGAAAAAAAAGTCCCCAATTTCCTTCAAAGCGTGAACAGTACTTAAATGTGTACCAAGACCGTCTTGAAATAGTTTCAATGCTTCTTGTAACTTTTGGTATGCCTCAGAGCGCTTCACCACACGCTTCATAAATCGTCCAGCAAATAAAAGGGTTTGTGCTCTTTCTGGGTGATTCGTTTCCAACTTTTCATCGCAGAGTTTCAAAGCAGTTCCGCTGATCTCCAGTACCTGTTCATTGTTAGCAGGGTCTCCTCTTTTGGAAACTGAGTCCGCATAACTATTAAGCAGGAAGACTTCTGACATTGCGCTTGTCGTAAATTCAGTACGATTCTTTGAATAGAGTTGCTTCGCCTTTTCCATGTTCTCTTGGTAGTAATTTTCCCTGTCTCCTACTTTTCGTTTTTCATGTCCAAGAAGACACATGAGTTCTACTGTACGCACTGGTTGAATCTCTGGTTCACTGAATGACTTAAACAACATCTCCAAAGTCTGGGTATAAAATATCGGTGAAACGCACTTTTCCAAATACATGCACGTCTGGAGAAAATCGTTTTGAAACGATTCACAACTGTCTTCGATATCTGGATCATGGTTTTCCAT
Source organism: Cladopsammia gracilis (assembly GCA_022457155.1). NCBI lineage: Eukaryota > Metazoa > Cnidaria > Anthozoa > Scleractinia > Dendrophylliidae > Cladopsammia > Cladopsammia gracilis. Next base: position 1,602,593 of record JAJGOT010000014.1, on the reverse strand, counting down.
TCCTTTAGCGTACATTTGAAAGAAATGCTCAAAGTTTTGCCTGTCCTCACTGAAAGATACAATGGATGCTTTGCAGGTGTCCCTGCTCCAGTACATCTTTGCATTTTGATCAAGACGAGACATAAAGTAAGCACAGGCCAGTTTTTCTCCTTTAACTAACAATCGGGAATCATTATCTTGATCAATCTTCTTTGCAAAGGCACGAATTAGTGGATGCAGCTGATATCTGCGGGAACTTGGTTGCTCGACAAGAGAGCTGTTCTTCAATGAGCGCAAGATCGAGACAGGCAGAGTTCCAGATTCTGAACATGCTTTTATCACAGCCTCGGCAGCATCACATTTAAATGATCCCGGAAAGATGGACATCAGGACCAAAGCGTCCTGTTTAGCTTTAGGCAAAAGTTCAAAAGAGGTCTTGATTGCCGCTTGGACTGATTCGTTATCATCATCCAGAACAGTCATCGGTTCTTTCTCAAGGTATTCAATAAGCTTCTCTTCGGTGTAATCTGAAAGGAGTGACCCGACAATGCAAAGCGCTAAAGGGACATAACCACAAAGCTCAACTATTTCCTTTGTCTTGGAAAGCTTCTTGCGGATTTCTTCATCGTTCACGTGTGAGACAAGAACTTTCTGTGCCTGTTCGGGTGATAACGGGGCCAATCTAACCTCTTCGGACGACAGGTCCGGATCTTTGAATTGTTTTCTAGAAGTGATCACAAACGTCACCTTCTTCTTTGATAATTTTCTCATCTCACTCAAGATCCTCAAGAAGGACGTTTTTTCTTCAGATTCGAGAACGCCATCTGCATTGTCGAGAACAAACGTGACTTGCATTTGGATCTGTTTGCTCCAGTCCTTGAGCCACTGGTCCGGATGTTCTGGCAGCTGAGTGTAGATTTTGCCGCATGAGTGAATCATTTCTGTGGCTACTTCGTTGAATGTTTTCTTTGATAGTAAACGGCAAAAAATCACAGTTTTTCCATTCTCTGGTTTCGCAAGATCGTGGGCGACTGATTTCGCCAAAGTTGTTTTACCAAATCCCGGTCCCCCTGTTATCAGCATTACAGAAACTGTTCCGCTGTCAACGTGCTCTCTGACTTGCTGCAACTCCTGCGATCGACCAATCACATGTTCCTGTGGTAGCATATCCGGGAGATAGCTGCCAAGTTGAGAAATGGGCTCAAGTTCGTCCTGCTGTTGCAATTGTCGCCACTGTTCGACTTGGTCCTCTACCAATTGAAGCGTAGTATGGTCAATAGGATCATTCTTGAGGCCCTGAATTTTCTGTCGGTAGACGCTGATCTCAATTGCCTCTAAAGACGAAGCTATCTTGTTCCACTGGTCTTCGAACTCATCATTCAGAATGCCAGTGGAATCACCGTGAGCTAACTGATTTCTAAAGCATTTGATTCTGGTGACGTTTGCCTGTAAGCTCTCGTCATCTTCGGCGGGCATTTTGTGCCACCCTGTTAAAGGCGCTGGTAAATAACAAACTTCTCGAATTAACAAATGCAAAAGCGTTATGTCAAATGTCGTTAAGTCTGGTGGATCACCTGAAGAAGGAAATAACGTTTCCCACTGATCAGCGGATATTACACGCTTTGACTTGAGATATTGAAACTTTGCTTTGTTTTTCTTCAACACATTATCCAGTGCTTTGGGTGGATAAAGAGAATCTAGAAACTTTCTTAGGACATCAGTTCCTCCGTCGATGAGTAATCGAGCCAGTCTTGTTCCGTTCGTCTTTTCTTCCGATACATCGTAGACGGATGATGAGCTGGTCGCACCACCAGATGATAACGATGTAGAGGATAATGAAGCTGCCATTATTGCAGTCGATACTTAAACTTTTTCAGTAAAATTCGCAGTCTGCTTTTAAAGCACTTTCAGTAGGAAAACTTCAGCGACAGTTTTTTTAATTCGTCTTACAGCTGCAAATTGTTTTTAGACATTGATAGATGCTTCAGCATTTATCACGAGGCAAGTATACGTACCAACGTACTTCAATTACAGTTGAAATTAAAACGAGAATGCCCTCTGAAGTTCCTCAAAAGGTTTTCAAATGCGGCGTTAGACTATTGTGGAACAACTTATAGGTTTGGATTGATTCCAGTTACCCAGGTGTTTAATGGTCAGCAGCCAATCACAATCTCGCCTTCTATTCCTCAGATGCCGTAAGGTTTGTATTACTTTATTATTTGGAAAACTTGTCCTGTGCTTTATCTTTGTACCCATTTACGGTTTTCGTTCTTATGTTCATTCGCACAAAACAAAGTTATCAGATACTCATGTATATCGAATCGACCAACATTGAATGACCCCCCTGAGGCATGTTCTACAAATTGCATGAATTAACAAACGATTCTGGGAAAACAATCCTGCAAAACAACCTGTTCTTGGAACCGTCCATTCCAGTGGTTTCAGTTTAAATTCCTCGCTTTTTAATCTAACAACCTTTTAACTTCACAGCGAAATTGAATGCTTGTCATTGCAAATGGACTTGGTAATCTGTTCACCTCATTAATCGGTTTTAAAAAATCTTTTCAGTTTGTAGTCACAAAAACAGTGATTAAGATTCTTAGAATCGAGTCAGTCAAATCAACTCTTTCCAAGAAAAATCCATTGTTTACAAAGGAAACCACCATTAATATTGAATAACATTCTTGTCGCAACAGGTTGCAACGAGTCTCCATATTCAATAATGGAGAGTATTCATTGAGCTCAGTGCATGTTGCTTTCACTGAGACTTTATTCAGGCGCAAGACGTCTATAGTCAACGAAACACTTTTACTGGTTTTCCTTTAAAGGGGCCGTTTCATGGGGATTTTGACCTTTTTTTGGTCACAAAACATGGCACAACCTTTAATTATTTACCAAAAAATTTTTAAACACTAAGAGAAAACAATCAACCAAATCCCGAAAGAGGAACAAATCATATAGTCTGTTGTAGCTCATTTTAATTTGGAAACCAAAATATGAGAACTTGAAAAAAGCTAAATTTCAATACTTGAAAAAAGCTGCCTTTTATTCAGACCCAGTCCGTCCTTGCCTAGAGACAGTCATCGACAGTGTTGGAACACTAGGGTGGTGATTTATCACAAAACTGAACCATTATTTTTTTGGTTTCTGTTAGTCTTCTGTTGATAGTAAAACATGTTTTGGTTTTCGGAATGACGCCAAATGCCAGCTAATTGAGCTGATTGTAAGGAGGGTTGTAAATTGAGTCGGCGAGGTTGCGCGCAAACCATCAATTTCCCGCGCTACACTCACAACCAGTTCTCTGTTTTGTGCCGGCAAAATATTAATTTTGTTTATTCTGATTATCGCAAACTACATATTTTGCCTCTACTACAGAATCGAACACACTTAAAAGGCTCATCGTCGGGGATTTTGACCATTTTTGATTAAAGCCATGTTACAATACGTTTACTTATTTACAAAATAATACTAAAACACCAAGAGAAATAAATCAACCAATTCCTGAAAGAGGAATTACAAATCATGGTTTGTTGTAACCCAGTTTGGAAACGAAAATATGAGAACTTGAAAGAAGTTACCACGATTTATTCAGACCCAGTCCAACTATGACTTGAGACACCTAACGACAGTGTTGGTACACGAGGGTGGTGCATGATTTCTCACAATACCGAACCACTATTTTTCGGTTTCTGGTAACACAAAAACATGTTTTGGTTTTTGAAATGACACTAAATCCCCGTGTCACTGTGTATCTCTAGCTAAAATTATCGGACATGTCAAAAACAGTGTGACATAAAAGCAATTTTCTCAAACTAAACTAAGAACCTCCATACAAACGTACGAACCATCAACCCACGTGCGCGACACTCACACCCACTTCTCACTGATTAGTCTCATCGTTCGGCAATATGGTGAAAGGATAGAGCATTTTTTGGTTTAAAGCACCAACTTTATTTCCCGGAATAAGTACAGAATCCAACGTCCCCAGAACCCCCCACGAAGACTAGAACTAATGTTGTTTTAGAGTATTCAATTCTTCCATTATCCATAAAATACTAATAAAATTCTAAAAATTGATTTTTAAATCCAAATCCTAACAGAGTATATTCTTTTGACTATAATAAAATCACGTGAACAATGACGTCACTTATTTTTCAACTTATTTTAACTCTATGCATCCATAAAATGAGAGGCTCTCGTGTTATGGATGCATAAAAGTAAAAACTAAATAAATGCTGAGCGCGTGGGAAATATTGGTTTGCTTCCGGTTGGTTAATAAAGAAACGTATCTCGTTGCGTCAGTGCATATCTACAGTAAAATCGTAAACCGCTCCATGAACTTACAAAAACTATCCACATACTGAAATAATTGAAACAAAATGCGCGAGTCCCTATTTCATGCCTTCCAGTTTGGGCCGATTTAGATGGGACAACTTTGTCGCATGGAACATGCTTACAACACGCCTAACTCTGGGTCTCATTTACAAGTTGTAAGTTTGGTTTTAGCTTGCCTCCGTCTTATTTTCAAACTTGTTTCATTTTGTCGCTTTCTAGATTTTAATTGTTATTATTTATACATTACGGATCTCCTGACCAATAAGTTTTGTAAAACCTAAACCGAGATCAGATTCCTAGCCTGAGTCATTCTTATACGGGGTCAGACACTTTAATAAAGTAATTCATTCAGTCCGGCAGTTATTCTTATATGAGTCAATCCAACACTTCAACAAACTGATTCATTCATTCATAGTTATACCAGCACTGAGACAATTCACGTGTCGTAGGTCAATGGGCATGTCCGACATGAACATGTCGAATGCGATAGGGCGGCACCGTCTAATCATAATCCCTTTTCTTTAACAAGAGAAGATAGGTTTTTGTGTCCTTTCTCATAAGCATACAAGAAAACATTCATAAAGAGCCTCCTCTAATAGAAGCGGTATCTTCGTGCTCGCTTGTATACTCCTACCAAGCGCTTGTACCGAGTCCATAACTGATAATGAGGTTATTCCTGGGGATCTCATGAGTTCTTGCAATCAGATTTCTTGAACTGAATTGAATTTTCTCCAATGATAAAATTGGATCCGTTACTCTTGATTATTTGTTATTGTTTTAATGACAATTTTGGTAGCATCAGAATCGGATAAGCAGCGAAAAACGCACATGCATGACCACCATGGCCTTAGCGTGGGAATTTTCTCTTTGGAAAGTCTTTTTGATGACGTTTTAAAAATTCTAATACCTCATCACTGTTTCCCAGGTTCTTGATTTTCATTTTAAGTCTGTGGCACATCTCAAGTCCTTCTGTCATCAATACTTTGGCATCTTCTATCTTTTCAATCTTCTCATGCAACAAGGCTAGTCGAGTTTTGATCTTGACTTTCCACATGTGATCTAGTAACAACTCTCTGTCAGCAATAAGGGACGCTCGTTCGAGGCATTCCTTTCCTTCCTGAAAGCGTCCTCTCTCCATGGCACAAACTCCGTAGTTCTTTAGTATATGGATGTTTGCTTTGCTGTTCTCCATTCCAAGCTGCTTCATCATTTCCAGTGCCTTTTTGTAATGCGCGAGAGCTTCTTCTAAATTCTTTGCAGCGAAAAAAAAGTCCCCAATTTCCTTCAAAGCGTGAACAGTACTTAAATGTGTACCAAGACTCTCTTGAAGCACTTTTAATGCTTCTTGTAACTTTTCGTATGCCTCAGACCGCTTACCCATACGCTTCATAACTCGTCCAGCAATTAAAAGAGTTTGTGCTCTTTCTGGGTGATTCGCTTCCAACTTTTCATCGCATAGTTTCAACGCAGTTCCACTGATCTCCAGTACCTGTTCATTGTTAGCAGGGTCTCCTCTTTTGTTAACAATGTCCGCATAACTATTAAGCAGGAAGACTTCTGACATTGCGCTTTTCTCAAAGTCAGTACGATTCTTTGAATAGAGTCGCTTCGCCCTTTTCATGTCCTCTTGGAAGTTATTTTCCTTGTCTCCTACTTTACGTTTCTCGTGTCCACGAAGACAAATGAGTTCTACTGTACGCACTGGTTGAATCATTGGTTCACTGAATGACATAAACAACATCTCCAAAGTCTGAGTATAAAATCTCGGTGGAACGCACTGTTCCAAATACATACACTTCTGGAGAAAGTCATGTTGAAACGTTTTACAGCTATCTACAATCTCTTCATCGTGGTTTTTCATTCCTTTGGCGTACACTTGTAGAAAATACTCAAAGTTCTGCCTGTCTTCGCTGAAAGACTCCATGGCTGCTTTGCAGGTGTCCTTGCTCCAGTATATCTTGGCATTCCGATCAAGGCGAGACATAAAGTGAGCACATGCCAGTTTTTCTCCTTTAACTAACAATCGGGAATCATTAGCTTGATCAATCTTCTTTGCAAAGGCACGAATTAGTGGATGCAGCTGATATCTGCGGGAACTTGGTTGCTCGACAAGAGAGCTGTTCTTTAATGACCACAGGATCGACACAGGCTGAGTTCCAGATTCTGAGCATGCTTTTATCACGGCCTCGGCAGCATCACATTTAAATGATCCTGGAAAGATGGACATTAGGACCAAGGCGTCCTGTTCAGCTTTGGTCAAAAGTTCAAAAGAAGTCTTGATTGCCGCTTGGACTGATTCGTTATCATCATCCAGAACAGTCATCGGTTCTTTCTCAAGGCATTCAATAAGCTTCTCTTCGGTGTAATCTGAAAGAAGTGACCCGACAATGCAAAGCGCTAAAGGAACATAACCACAAAGCTCAACCACTTCTTTTGTCTTGGAAAGCTTCTTGCGGATTTCTTCATCTTTCACACGAGAGACAAGAACTTTCTGTGCCTGTTTGGATGATAACGGGGCCAATCTAACCTCTTCGGACGGCAGATCCGGATCTTTGAATTGTTTTCTAGAGGTGATGACAAAAGTCGCCCTCTTCAGCGATAATTTTCTCATCTCACTCAAGATCCTTAAGAAGGGCGTTTTTTCTTCAGATTTGAGGACATCATCTGCATTGTCGAGAACAAACGTGACTTGCATCTGAATCTGTTTGCTCCAGTCCTTGAGCCACTGGTCCGGATGTTCTGGCAGCTGAGTGTTGATCTTGCCGCATGAGTGAATCATTTCCGTGGCTACTTCGTTGAACGTTTTCTTTGATAGTAAACGGCAAAATAACACCGTTTTTCCATTCTCTGGTTTCGCAAGATTGAGAGCGACTGCTTTAGCCAGAGTTGTTTTACCAAATCCTGGGCCCCCAGTTATGAGAACAACGGAAACTGTTCCGCTTTGGACGTGTTCTCTGACCTGACGCAACTCTTTTGAACGACCAAACATACTCTCCTGTGGTGGCATATCCAGAAGGTAGCTGTCAAGTTGAGAAATGGGCTCAAGTTCTTCTTGCTGTTTCAATTTCCGCCACAGTTCGACTTGTTCCTCTACCAATTGACAGGTCGTATGGTCAAGAGGATCGTTTTTGAGACGCTGAAGTTTCTGTCGGCAGACGCCAATCTCGATTGACTCTATACACGAAGCTATCTTGTTCCACTTGTCTTCAAACTCGTCATTAGGAATGCCAGTAGAAACACTGTGACACAGCTCATTTCTGAAGCACTTGATTCTGGTGATGTTTGCCTGTAAACTCTCGTCATCTTCGGCAGGCATTTTGTGCCACCCTGTTGAAGGAGCCGGTAAATAACAAACTTCTCGTATCAACAAATGCAAAAGCGTAATGTCAAATTTTTTAGAGTCTGGTGGTTCACCTGAAGAAGGAAATAACTTTTCCCACTGATCATCAAATATGACACGCTTAGATTTGAGATCCTGAAGCCTTGCATTGTTGTTCTTCAGCACATTATCTAGTGCGTCGGGTGGATAAACAGAAGCTAGAAACTTTTTCAGAACGCGAGTTCCTCCGTCGATGAGTAATCGAGCCAGTCTTGTGCCGTTCGTGTTTTCTTCCGATGTATTGTAGACGGATGAGCTGGTCGCACCACCAGATGATGACGAACGAGAGGATAATGAATCTTCCATTACTGCAGTCAATTCCTATAAACTTCGTTAGTAGAATTCGACGTAGTCTTCTTTTAAAGCACTTTCAATAGGAAAACTTGAGAGTTTTTCAATTCGTCTTACAGCTGTAAATTGGTTTTAGACACTGATAGATGCTTCAGCATTTATCACGAGGCAAGTACCAGCGTAATTCAATTACAGATGAAAACGAGAATGCCCTCTAAATTTCCTTAAAAAGTTTTCATATGCGGCCTTAGACGATTCTGGAACAACTTACGTTTGGATCGATTCCAGTTGCTAGGAAATGTTGATGTTTCTCTTGAACCATCCGAAGCTGTTTAATGGTCAGGCTATCACAATCTTGCCCTCTATTCCTTGGTCGCCGATTGTTCGACTGATGACGTAAGATTTGTTTTACTTCATTATTTGGGAAACTTGTCCTCTGCTTTATCTTTATACCCATTTATGGTTTTTGTTCTTATGTTCATTCCTTTCTTTTTATTTTAATTTGTTAAATTTGTAACGCACAAAACAAAGTTATCAAGACACTCATGTCTATCGAATCCAATATTGAGTTATCCCCTCTCCGCCTTAAGAATGTTCTAAAAAAATGGCCTGAATTAATAAACGATTCTGGGAAAACAATCCTGCAAAACAACCTTTTCTTGGAACCGTCCAGTCTAGTCGTTTCAGTTTAAATTCCTCGCTTTTTTTTTAAAATAATCTAACAACTGTTTAACTTCATAACGAAATTGAATGCTTGTCATTGCAAATGGCTTTGGTAATCTGTTCACCTCATTAATCGGTTTCAAAAAAAATCTTTTCAGTTTGTAGTCACGAATACAGTGATAAAGATTCTTAGAAAGAAATTTCCAAGAAAATCCATTGTTACAAAGAAAACCACCATTAATATTGAATAACATTCTTCTCACAAGAGGTTACGCAACAGGTTACCCCACTAAGGTATGTTCTAGAAATTGCATGAATTAATAAACGATTCTGGGAAAATAATCCTGCAAAACAACCTTTTCTTAGAACCGTACAGTCCAGTCGTCCTCGCTTTTCAATCTAACAGCTTTTTTTTAATGCTTGTCATTGCAAATGGCCTTGGTAATCTGTCCACCTCGTTAATCGGTTTCTAAAAATTTTTTCAGTTTGTAGTCACGAATACAGTGATAAAAATTCTTAGAAAGAAATTTTGCAAGAAAATCCATTGTTATACAAAGGAAACCACCATTAATATTGAATAGCATTCTTCTCGCAAGAGATTACGCAACATGTTACCCTCCTAAGGCATGTTTTACAAATTGCATGAATTAATAAACGATTCTGGGAAAAGAATCCTGCAAAACAACCTTCCGTACAGTCCAGTCGTCCTCGCTTTTCAATCTAACAGCTTTTTGGAATGCTTGTCATTGCAAATGGCCTTGGTGATCTGTTCACCTCATTAATCGGTTTCTAAAAATCTTTTCAGTTTGTAGTCACGAATACAGTGATAAAGATTCTTAGAATCGTGTCAGTCAAAACAACTTTTTACAAGAAAATCCATTGTTTACAAAGGAAATCACCATTAATATTGATTAGCATTCTTCTCGCGGTTTCAACGGGTCTCTATATTCAATAATGAAGCGTATTCATTGAGGTCAGTGCATGTTGCTTTCACTGACTATGTACAGGTGCATGACGGCTAGAGTCAACGAAACACTTTTACTGGCTTTCCTTTAAAGGGGCAGTTTCATGCAGATTTTGACCGGTTTTTGTCGCAAAACATGGTACAACCTTTCTTTACAAAACAATACTAAATCACTAAGAGAAAAAATTCAACCAAATCCCGAAAGAGGAACAAGTCATACAGTATGTTGTAGCCCATTTTCATTTGGAAACGAAAATATGAGAACTTGAAAAAAGTTGCCATTTATTTGAGACCCAGTCCGTCTATGCCTAGAGACACTCATCGACAGTGTTGGTACACGAGGGTGGTAATTTATCACAAAACTGGACCACTATATTTCGGTTTCTGTTAATACAAAAACATGTTTTGGTTTTTGAAATGATACCAAATCCCCGTAACACTTCCCATTTAATTAGTTTAACTGAGCTGATTGTAAGGAGAGTCGTAAATAGCCCTTATCGTAGATGAGTACGCCAGGCCAACATATCAGCGGTTTCTCGCTTTCTTGACCCTATAGTCTCGTTTCGATGTTTACGCTCATCGTCGTCAGAGGTTCTCGTAAACATGAAAACGAGACTATAGGGTCAAGAAAGCGAGAAACCGCTGATATGTTGGCGTTGCGTACTCATCTACGATAAGGGCCATTGAGTCGGCGAGGCTAGCTGCGCGCGAACCATCAACCCCCGCGCTTTACACTCACAACCAGTTCTCTGTTCTGTGCCGGCAAAATACTAATTTTTCTTCATTCTGATTATCACATACTACATATTTTGCCTCTACTACAGAATCGAACACACTAAAACGGCTCATCGTCTGAGATTTTTACCTTGTTTGGTTAAAACCATGCTACAATACCTTAGTTTGACTTGTTTACAAAAAAATTACTAAAACACCAAGAGAAACAAATCAACCAATTCCTGAAACAGGAATTACAAATCATGTTGTAGTCTATTTTGGAAACAAAGATGTGAGAACTTGAAAAAAAGTTTCCATTAATTTATTCAGACCCAGTCCGTCTATGCCTAGAGACACTCTTGGACAGTGTTGGTATACGAGGGTGGTGATTTATCACAAACATGAACCATTATTTTTCGGTCTCTGTTAATACAAAAACTTGTTTCGGTTTTTGAAATGACGCCAAATCCTCGTGACACTGTAACTGTGATGTAACTGAGCAGACTGTTAGGAGGATCGTTGTTTTCAGAATGAGCACTTTAAACAGTCATATCTCTAAAATTATTGGACATGAGGGAAACAGTTTGACATAAAAGCAATTTCCTCAAACTAAACTTAGAACCTCCATAAAAACGTGCGAACCATCAACCCGCACGCGCGACACTCACACCCACTTCTTAAAGAAAAGTCCCATCGTCCGGCAATATGGTGAAAGGATTGTGCATTTTTTGGTTTAAAGCACCTCCCAAATATATTTCCCCGAATAAGTACAGAATCCGACGTCCCAAGGACCGCCCACGAAGACTACAGCTAATGTTGTCAATGTCGTTTTGGAGTATTTAATTTTTCCATCATCCATAGAATACTAAATAAAATTCTAAAAATTGATTTTTAAATCCAAATCCTAACAGCGTATATTCTTTTGACTATAATAAAATCACGTGACCAATGACATCACCTATTTTTCAATTTATTTTACTTTTAATTCTATGCAAACATAAAACGAGAGGCTCTCGTGTTATGGATAACACGAATGAATGAATGAATGAATGAATGAATGAATAAATGAATGAATGAATGAGTGAATAAATGAATGAATGAATGAGTGAATGGATGCATAAAAGCGAAAAACTAAATAAATGTTGAGCGCGTGGGAAATATTGGTTTGCTTCCGATTGGTAAATAAAGGAAGGTATCTCGTTGCGTCTGTCCATATCTACAGAAAAATCGTAAACCGCTCCATGAACTTACAACAATTATCCACATGCTGAAATACTTGAAACAAAATGCGCGAGTCCCTATTTTATGCCTTGGGCCGATTTACCGATTTAGATGGGACAACTTTGTCGTATGCAACATGCTTACAACACGCCTAACTCTGGATCTCATTTACAAGTTGTAAGTTTGGTTTTAGCTTGCTTCCGTCTTGTTTTCAAACTTGTTGTATTTTGTCGCTTTCTAGATTTTAGTTGTTATTATTTATACATTACAGTATCTCCAATACGTTTTGTAAAACCTAAACCGAGATCAGATATCTTGGGTCATTCTTATACGGGATCAAACACTTTAATAAAGTGATTCATTCAGTCCGGCAGTCATTCTTATATGAGTCAATCCAATACTTCAACAAGCTGATTCATTCATTCATTCATTCATTCATTCATTCATTCATTCATTCATTCATTCATTCATTCATTCATTCATTCATTCATTCATTCATTCATTCATTCATTCATTCATTCATTCATTCATTCATTTATTCACTCATTCATTCACTCACTCACTCACTCACTCACTCATTCATTCATTCATTCATTCACTCACTCATTCATTCATTCATCCATTGTTATAATACCAAACAATTCACGTGTCGTAGGTCAATAGAAATGTCCGACGTGAACATGTCGAATGCGATAGGGCGGCACCTGACTCGTCCCCAGTCGTCTCTCAATTCATGAGAGGAGCGCGGCCGAGGGGAGCGCGAGGTGTGATGAGAAGAAGGAAAGAGGGGAGATCTTTCCCTTTCCTTTTCCTCCTTCCCATCACCCCCTTCGGTCGCGCTTCTCTCATTCCCGTGTCTATTCCCCACGCGCGTCTCCCGCGTCTTGCCTAGAAAGACGACTGGGGACGAGTCAGCGGCGGCACCGTCTAATCACAATCCCTTTTCCTTAACGAGAGAAGATAAGTTTTTGTGTCCCTTCTCATGCATAAGCACACAGGAGAATATTCCTCTAATACCCATATCAAACTCACTGTTAACAAAAGCTTATATCAAGTTCCGGTGATCACGCCCCCACAAATGTCTGACTCAAGGTCACGCAAAAACACGCAAAATTTTGAACATTTTGCTTTCTCACTCAAAACCCTGTAAATGGGGACCATTTTTACGTACGAATTCAAAAAGAAGAACATTTAAGCTACTTTAAAAGATAGTTTCAAATGCCATAGCCGTAAAATTCGACGGGGCAAAATCCATTCTTCGAAATTCATATTTCGCAATATTTATAGAGAATTTGGAGCTCCCGTCACGGTTGGCGCAAAAGAATGGGCCAGCTTGCTTTTGCGCATGCTCTGATCCCATTTTTACCGCAGAATTCGAATAGAGCGAAAATTTCCCTTTATTTTTTATTTTATTTATTCGACTAGATTGCGACTTATTTCGATGGGGCAAATGGCTGCCCAAGTTATAGCACTTTCACTGATCTTGCTACTGATGTTTTGGGCGACCGTGGGTGCCGTGGGGGAAATATCAGAGGGCCCAAAGTCAGATTTTACGGGACATTCATCGCCTTCGTTTACATGCAGTATCAACAACTAAGTCAGTTTTAAGCGATTCTAGCTTTTCTCAGAGACATCAAAGATTTCCAGTGTTATATTTTAGTTAAATTTCCGTTGCTTGTAACTGCATTATACGTCTGAAACATGCATTTAAGAAAAAAAGATTACGATTATGTGTGCTGAGTTCAAGCGAATGAAGAAGAGAAGTGGAGGTTCGTACCTCAACACGAGTTGCTGGATCGTCCTTTCGGCCAGAATACAATTTCCTTTTCATTTCTCGATGCAATTATTATTCCATACGGTCCCTAAGACACGTAGAAAATGACACAGGTCGAGGTTCTATCCGATAAAAAAAGATTGTTGTCACGGCCGCGATTCATCGTTTGCACGCTAAATCCTACGTAATGGATTTTTAGATGCTTTCCAACCTTGTCAACTTCTGTCACTTCGACCGGATAAAGTTTACGGTCGATCTTTGCTTTAGTATTCCTTCGAGGTAATACCGAGATCTGATGAAAAAACCTCGTCGGCGTATCGTTTTGGTGCAACAGATTCTCTCTTCGGAATTCGGTCTCCCGGCCATGTTGGTATATACTTCATGGTGGTTTTAATTTATGCACGTCAAAGAATCCGGCACTTACTTAGGGCTAAAAACTCATTTTAAAATGGTTAGATTTTATTTACTGTTATGGACATCACTACCCATAACAGTAAATAAAAGCTAACCATTTTAAAATGAGTTTTTAGGATCCCTATATGATAGGATCCCTATATGGTGTGTTACAATGAAGTATATACCGCCATGTTACATTTGTAAATTAATCCCCAGTCCTGTGGATATGCTAGTGCGCAAGCGCAGTAAGGAAAGATGTTGTCCGCGCCAGCCTGGACGCTAATTAGTGCAAATGTTCACGCTTGTGGGAAATAAGTTTGATATGCGGTATCTTCGTTCTCGCTTGCGTACTCCTACCAAGCGGTTGTACAGAGCGTGGGAATTTACTCTTTGGAAAATCTTTTTCATGACGTTTTAAAAATTCTAGCACCTCATCACTGTTTCCCAGTCTCTTGATTTGCATTTTAAGTCTGAAGCACATCTCAAGTCCTTCTGTCATCAATACTTTGGCATCTTCTTTCTTTTTAATCTTCTCATGCAACAGGGCTAGTTCAGTCTTAATCATGACTTTCCACATGTGATCTGGTAACAACTCCCTGTCAGCGACAAGGTACGCTCGTTCGAGGTATTTCTTTCCTTCCGGGCAGTTTCCCATCTTCCTAGCACAAACTCCGTAGTTCTTGAGTATCATGATGATCGCTTTGTTGTTTTCCATTTCAAGCTGCTGCATCATTTCCAGTGCCTTTTTGTAATGCTCGAGAGCTTCTTCTAACTTCTTTTCAGCGAAAAAAAAGTCCCCAATTTCCTTCAAAGCGTGAACAGTGCTGAAATGTGTGCCAAGACCCTCTTGAAATAGTATCAACGCTTCTTTTAACTTTTCGTACGCCTCAGAGCGCTTGAACACACGCTTCATAAATCGTCCAGCAAATAAAAGAGTTTGTGCTCTTTCTGGGTGATTCGTTTCCAACTTTTCATCGCAGAGTTTCAAAGCAGTTCCACTGATCTCCAGTACCTGTTCATTGTTAGCAGGGTCTCCTCTTTTGGAAACAGAGTCCGCATAACTATTTAGCAGAAAGACTTCTGACATTGGGCTTGTCGCAAATTCAGTACGATGCTTTGAATAAAGTTGCTTCGCCTTTTCCATGTCTTCTTGGTAGTAATTTTCTCTGTCTCCTACTTTTCGTTTCTCATGTCCACGAAGACACATGAGTTCTACTGTACGCACTGGTTGAATCTCTGGTTCACTGAATGACTTAAACAGCATCTCCAAAGTCTGAGTATAAAATATCGGTGGAACGCACTTTTCCAAATACATGCACGCCTGGAGAAAATCATTTTGAAATGTTTTACAACTGCATTCGATCTCTGGATCATGGATTTCCATTCCTTTAGCGTACATTTGAAAGAAATGCTCAAAGTTCTGCCTGTCCTCACTGAAAGACACAATGGATGCTTTGCAGATGTCTCTGCTCCAGTACATCTTTGCATTTTGATTAAGGCGAGACATAAAGTGAGCACAGGCCAGTTTTTCTCCTTTATCTAACAATCGGGAATCATTAGCTTGATCAATCGTCTTTGCAAAGGCGCGAATTAGTGGATGCAGCTGATATCTGCGGGAGCTTGGTTGCTCGACAAGAGAGCTGTTCTTCAAGGAGCGCAAGATCGAGACAGGCAGAGTTCCAGATTCTGAGGATGCTTTTATCACGGCCTCGGCAGCATCATATTTAAATGATCCTGGAAAGATGGACATTAGGACCAAGGCGTCCTGTTTAGCTTTAGTCAAAAGCTCAAAAGAAGTCTTGATTGCCATTTGGACTGATTCGTTATCATCATCCAGAACAGTCATCGGTTCTTTCTCAAGGCATTCAATGAGCTTCTCTTCGATGTAATCTGAAAGAAGTGACCCGACAATGCAAAGTGCTAAAGGAACATAACCACAAAGCTCAACTATTTCCTTTGTCTTGGAGAGCTTCCTGCGGATTTCTTCATCGTTCACGCGAGACACAAGGACTTTCTGTGCCTGTTCGGATGATAACGGGGCCAATCTAACGTCTGCGGAAGGCAGGTCTGGATCTTCGAATTGTCTTCTAGAAGTAATCACAAAAGTCATCCTTTTCTGCGATAATGTTCTCATTTCACTCAAGATCCTTAAGAAGGGCGTCTTTTCTTCAGATTCGAGGACAGCATCTGCATTGTCGAGAACAAACGTGACTTGCGTTTGGATCTGTTTGCTCCAGTCCTTGAGCCAATGGTCCGGATGTTCTGGCAGCTGAGTGTAGATTTTGCCGCATGAGTGAATCATTTCTGTGGCTACTTCGTTAAAGGTTTTCTTTGATAGTAAACGGCAAAATAACACAGTTTTTCCATTCTCTGGTTTCGCAAGGTTGTGAGCGACTGCTTTCGCCAAAGTCGTTTTACCAAATCCTGGTCCTCCAGTTATCAGCACAACAGAAAATGTTCCGCTTTCGACGTACTCTCTGACTTGTTGCAACTCCTGTGATCGACCAAACATACGCTCCTGTGGTAGCATATCCGGAAGATAGCTGCCAAGTTGAGAAATGGGCTCAAATTCGTCCTGCTGTTGCAAATGCCGCCACTGTTCGACTTGTTTCTCTACCAATTGACGTGTAGTATGATCAATAGCATCATTCTTGAGGCCTTGAATTTTCTGTCGGTAGACGCTAATCTCGATTGCCTCTAAACACGAAGCTATCTTGTTCCACTTGTCTTCGAACTCGTCATTAGGAATGCCAGTGGAATCACTGTGAGCCAACTGATTTCTAAAGCACTTGATTCTGGTGACGTTTGCCTGTAAACTCTCGTCATCTTCGGCTGGCATTTTGTGCCACCCTGTTGAAGGAGCCGGTAAATAACAAACTTCTCGAATTAACAAATGCAAAAGCGTTATATCAAATGTCGTCAAGTCTGGTGGATCACCCGAGGAAGGAAATAACTTTTCCCACTGATCAGCGAATATCACACGCTTTGACTTGAGGTATTGAAACTTTGCTTTGTTTTTCTTCAACACATTATCCAGTGCTTCGGGTGGATAAAGAGAACCTAGAAACTTTCTTAGGACATCAGTTCCTCCGTCGATGAGTAATCGAGCCAGTCTTGTACCGTTCGTCTTTTCTTCCGATGTGTCATACACAGATGAGCCGATGGCACCACCACATGATGACGATGGAGAAGATGAAGGCGATGGGGATGAAGTTGCCATGTTAATCGATTCCTCAATTCATCAGAGGGAGCATTAGTAGGCCTAAAAAGCACTTTCAACAAGATTTCGTGTTACAACACCTCAGCAAAGTACTTCGGAATGGCGTAGGCGCAGACACATTCCAGTTTCTAAGAAATATTTTTATTTGCTCTGTCTCCCGAACTAATTTAAATGCAATGCGTCAATGCTTCAGCCAATAACAATTTCGTTTCTCTTTTCGCCAAGGGCATACTGTAAAGCAAGGACTGGACCGGACTCAACTGGACTTGTAAGACGCGGACTAGTAAAAAGAGGACCTTGTAAAAAGGGGACTTGCAATACGCGGACTAGTAAAACGCAGACTAGTAAAACGCGAACTTGTAAAACGCGGACTAACGCGGACTTACAAGTCCGCGTTTTACAAGTCTTCCTTTTACAAGTTCTCGTTTTACAAGTCCCCGTTATACTTGTCCGCGTTTACAAGTCCACGCTTTACTAGTCTTCGTTTTACAGTATACACCAATGCAAATATGGTTGCCGATTTATTATTCTTTTATGTGTATGTTAATTAGCCTGACTAGCTCGTTAGCACGTGCAAAGTTTAAAAAAATCTTACTCTAAAATGAGACTAGTCAGGCTGATTAACATACATATAAAAGAATAATAAATCGGCCGCCATATTTGCATTCGATGTATGCCTTCGCCAAATGGAGTGATCACTTCATGAATGGTTTCCCACTTTAAATGACGACGTAAGGTGTGTTACTAGATTATGATTATTGCTTTATTGTAGGCCCGGGATTGTAGGCAACTTGTGGTCTGTTTCATCTTTAACTCCTCATTTATTCCCTTCGTCCTTAAGTTTATTCCTTCTATTTTTCACTTACGTTACTTTTGTGGTATAAAAAGTTAAGTAATCAGACTTGTCAAGTCCACTAAATAAACTATCAAGTTATTAAACCCTGAGGCCCGGGTTGGGGGGGGGGGGGGGGTACTCAACAAAGTTTTGTACGGGGATGCTCCGCCCCGAGGTCCAAACCCTTGCCCTTTCATATACCGATTTTGACAGAAAAGGTACCCCTTTCATATACCTTTCATTGAAAATGGTACCCTTTTCATATACCTTTCAATGAAAATGGTAGCCCTTTGAGAGCCTTTACATGCATCTGTTTGATATATTTTGAAAGGTCATTTTTATAATACTTAAATGGCAGTTTTCCCTACCTTTTTTATGCTTCAACGGCTTGGCTTCGCTTCCCTTTCCTATTCTTCCTGAAATCCCTACCCTTTCATATACTTCAACTCGTGAAATCACGACCCTTTCATATACCTCCAGCCTCAAAAAGGTACCCCTTTCGGGCGGAGCATCCCCGTATAGCCCATTATAGGGAGTACCCCCCCCCCCCCCCCGGGCCCTGAGGCATCTTCTCGCCTGGACGGGAAGATTCTGGGAAAACAAACAATCCAAACATTGTTTCTTGGATAAACGGCTCATTGCTTTTTTTTTTAAAGCAATATACAATTTCTATTTTTAAAATCACATTCAGTACAATATACAATTTCTATCTGTGACTGGGAAAGTCCCGGATGTCCACACGAACACTACATTTGTACATTGCTTCACAAAATTGGGAAATTCTTGTTCTTTTTTATGATGAATGACACCATCTGTTATTCTCTACGGTTTTCTAGTATTAGGGAACATAAACAACGACGACGGCAACACCAAGGAAACGTCACTTGAAAAAAAGGATTCGTGCTGTTTTAAACCACTTCAGTTTGCGGTTGTTCCAATTTGTTTAATTTGTCTAATGTGACTGGATTGTCCAGGAGCTTACTTTGAAGGGACGGCTTTTAAGTTCAAATAGAGAAAGGAAAATAACCGTCGTGTGTTCTTGTTCTCCACGCTGGCCTATAATTTGATCATTTGACGTTGTTTTTTTCAGGGAACGCGGCAAAGAAATGTAGCAAAATGTAAACTTCGCGTGCAGAGGCATTGCTTTCGCTCATTAAACCTATTGTTTTGTGCCGTTTTCGCTGCCAAAAAAGTAGAAAAAAGTGTGACAAATATAAAGGACATAAAGACGTCGAGCCGGATGAAACAAATTGATGCTATCTTATACTCTCGTGAAACAAGGTCCTGCGTGATATCCAACATATGGTAGGAAATTAGAATATTTTTTTCCTTGGACTGACATATTGAACAGGGTCAAGGCTTAAGGTTCTCTGTGGATCCACCTTCCGTCGAGAACAGTGCACCCCAGCTAATCTATTCCTTTTGCGTTTCTTCCATTGCAACTGACGTTTTTTTCAGTAAAAACCTGTTCGGTTGTGACATGAGACTCAAAATAAGTTGACCTAAATGCGTTGAAAAGAAGAGAATGCCAGTCTGGTGCTTACGTAAAAATAATAAGATATATATCACCTCACACTTGACAGAAAGCGGCAGATAACAATCCAATAAGAGCTTATAAAAAAACAAAAGCTATCAATCCTATTTGCTCCCCTATTTCTTTTACGGGGAAGGGGTTGAGGGGGTTGCACCCCCCCCCCCCCCCTTTGAGCAGCATTTTTTTTATTTGTTTGACTCTTCATAAAAATAATACGTAGTTCATACGTAGTTGTTTCACTTCCACCAACTAACTGATTGTCAGGTTAAGAAAAGAAAATGTACATTTGACGACAGTAGGACATTAACATGTGAAAAGATCGTTTCAGGATCCAATCGATCATTTCAAAAAATCTGCGGCTATTCCCCCTCCTTGATTCCCTGATTATTCAAGTGCAAGACCGATTTTCTGACGAGGATCGCCACACCTCCCACCTGCTTTATTTAGTACCATCAATCATAGTCAATAACGCCCTGGAGCTATCCGATGAAACAATCTGAAGGCATGTTGTACTGGGAGAAATTAAAGACCTTCCATTTCCCAAATCCCTTGGGAATTTAATGAGCTGCGAAGATGGCAAACCATGTGGCAGTCAGCAGAGAAGGAACTTCCAAGCAATCTTCTACCAGCACTTGGTGCGTGTGACGAGGATGCTTTTCCAAACATTCATCGTCATCTCCAATCAGTAGTGCTGAAGCTGAGCGGTCCTTTTCGCTCATGAAACACATCAAGACCTGCTCCAGATCAACGATGTCTGAAGAGCGCTTCTCAGATCTCGCTGTTATTGCTATGCATTACTCTGAGAAATTCGAGTAGACGAGATATGCCAGGGCTATGTAAAAGTTCATCCAAGAAGACTCTTTTAGGCTACATTGTTCGATTTACGAGGTATGTAGAAAAACGACAAATTACTATCGTTGTTTCTGCTGTCCCTTTTAATCATGCATTATTATTACTTTTGGTTTTCTGGTTGAGAAATAAGGTAAACTCGCCATCCACGCCGACGGCGTTGAAAGTTATTAAAGGCCCATCCGCACTTACCGTGATTCATTGCCGGCGTTCTTGAAATTTGTGTCGGTGAAGTTTGATTCCTAAAAAAAATCCGTTTACATCGGGGAATCTGTATCGTCTATTAACTTCAAGATCATTTCTTTCAAATATTTAGTTCATATTCAAGGCATTGCATATTGTTTTTGTCTGTTTTCTTTTATTTTCCATCGTTAATGATACGTTTCCTAAGCAACGCCGCCGAAGGCTCGATGCCGGCTGTCAAGAAACGAGAACCTTCAGAAGGTTTGCCTTAAAAATTCGGTCGTCCGTAGAAAGGAAACAGGTATATTAGATTGCCTCCTAGTTAAGATTTATCTTCAAATCTTTTCACTGTAATTTTTTTAGTACATTCGTGACATTCGTTTTCCAGATACTGTGAGTTGACATTTGAATCTTTCCATCTATAACCCGTGACCGTTCGGCCGGAACCTGGAGATGTAAACGCTCAAACTTCGAAAAAGCTCAATTCAAACTTCTCGGCTCGCAGGCGGAGTCGTTTTTGCCAGCAACTATGTGAAATATTCCATGGAGGTTGAAGGAGGTTTTCCTCGACCCTAGCCGTCGAATTTTTTTCGATGCAAACTTTTGAAGCCGATAAAATGTCCTCCGCCAGCGGAGAATCAGTGGTCGGTTCCGGCAATTCTACTTTTTACAAAAAACGCGGATTACGAAAATGAAAAATGCCTTAACATCAAGGTCTTTGTTTGTATTTTACATTCAAAACAAAAAAAGGACACCCTTTTTTACTCTTTTTTTAACTTCGACTCGCCGTTATGAAAACCTGAGAAAAGTGCCCCCTTTTCTCATAGAAAGCCGGACATTTTTAGGATTTGTCTTCGATATAAAGTGAACCAACTTTCTTGAGTAATATTTATATCTCACTAATCACAAAAAAGCGAGAAAGGAAAATTTCTCGAGTTTTTTCAGCTTTTTGCCTTTTGGAACGTGACGGCCTGGATCAACCAACCGGAAAATGCTGTTCCATTCGCCACACGGAATACCCGTAATTTCAAACCGGAATTTTTGGTCGAATGGTCCAAATCAAAATAAACAATGCGCGGTGCACCACGGTAAGTGCAGATGGGCCTTTAAGGTGTACAACCCCCGCTTTCAGGAATCTCTGGATCCACCCCTGGGTAACCGTAATCATGTTAACCAGTGATAAAGTATTTGAGAGAAAATAACCGAGACGAATCTTATGACAGTCGACAGCTTTTCCGGTAGTTTAATTGTAACGCCTAGGTCAATGGAGAGCAGTGAGGTCAACTTTTTATACTAAAGAGCGCAGGAAAGTCTGTAGCGCCCACGAGAGTTTTAAACCAAAAGCACCCAAGAATGACAAAAATCAAAATTCAAGAAAAATCCCAAATTTCACTTTGTAAAATATTGAAAAACAAATAGTACCCTGTGCTGCAAAGAGGTTTCGTTTATGTAGTCGCACCATCACTACATATTAACATGTTTTCATAATTATGTAGCGGTCGATAAGGAGCGAGGTGGAACTCGACGAACTCTTGTTAGTTTCGTGGACTCTTGTTGTCAGTTTCGGCTTTAAGCAGTTTTATACACAATATAGCCGTATTTTTTATTGCATTTTCTGAACAGCTGTTCAATCCAAAACCATCATAAATTTGTGGCGATTGGATATTCAATTCATAAATCTGAAGAGACAAGCTGCATGAATAATTTAGATTCTTTTATTCGAGTTTCCGCTATCAAGGATAGTTTCATTTCCTCCCTAAAAAAACATCACTGACACTTTGTAGTATCCATTTCCTTTTATTCGACCAACGATTTTTTACCCTGCGGATGTTCAAATAGCCACTGGCCAATTTCATGTTCATTATATAATTTTTATACAAAAATATTCAATCATCTTTTTATTTATGGTTTTTTTATTTCTGTATTCTTGTGATAGAATCGCTGACGTTCGATTCTAAATCACTTCTGTTTAGAGCCGATAAATAAAATAAAATAAAGTAAAATAAGATAAAATAATGATAACCTTCAGAAATAATATTTAAAAATCCACACATTTGATGATTTGAAACTCCCCTATTCGGTTTCCGTCAATTTGTTTTTCTTAATAAATATTACTTATTATTCCTCTTGTTCCTCTTCAAATGAATCTTTCCATTTTCCAGTTTTCTTTCTGAATTCTCTCCTATTTTCCCCCAAGGAAGCTGAGCTGTCAGATTTTTGCTCCGGTTGTACATTGTGTACAAGCGCAAGGACAGGAATTTTTTGTATTGTTGACGATGAAGCACTGCTGAGCGAGCGAGTGTCCTCTGAAGTGATCGACGCGCTTTCCGGTGCTTTTGTTTTCGTCGCTAAGTTCGCCGCCGAAGATTCGTCAGTCGGCGCCTTCACATATTGCCCATTCTTGTGTCTTGGCGAAGATCGGCAAACTGGAATTATAAGTATGACGCAGAACATTAACGCTCCTAGTGGCACGAGAACTGTTCCAACCAATGTGAAATCATCCAACAAAGTGTTGAAGTTGATGGCGCTAGGGTCAAGAACTGTCCGAGAGCCATCGCTTTTCTCCAAGTAAACGACAGATCTTCGTGGAATTAAGTAACCGACGAGCATAAACGTGACTCCGATTAGAAGGATTAGAATAGAGAGTGTAAGCAACACGAGCGTTTTTCCGCTGTAAAGCGAAGACATAGATGCACCACATTTGCACTCGTGCGGGCAAAGTTGTTCTTCGCCTGCTTCGCGAGGTGTGTCTCCCGTAAACATATGATGATGTAGATAGCGTATACCAAAGCGCGACTCCGCGCTGGAGGTTTTCGCGCGTGACGAACGCGATCGCGTCTTGCGAGGTTTCCTAGATTGAGTCATTATAACTTAAATATGCCCTCGTTGTGTTTTAAATTAATCTTGAACGTATATTTTGTCAGTAAATTGTGCGAAATACAACCTTCTGTACCCTGGTTCCTGACAATCCAATTATATACTTGTTACTTGTTTCAACCATGTTTCGGTTTCCATGAGCAGTCTCTAGATGAGTAAACTTGACTTCAGAACACGTCAAAATCGTGAATAAAGATGCTAAACAGAAGGGTAGATTTTACTTCCAGGCAATTGAGAGTCACCGATCCTCTGTAGAACAGCAAAATAAACTCCAATTTTTTGGAAGCGCGTCTGTGAGTCAAACCACCTGCAAAAGACTAAAAGGCCTTCGGCTTTGAGTTCGGTGTATATTATAAATTCGCGTGCCAAAATCAAAATACAAGTCAAGATTAATTCGAAATTTCCCAATGGCACGCAGAAAAGTGTGATTCTTTCCTTTCCTCGAATTAACTGGAGAAAAATTTGGGAATATCGTAAAAATCAACTTACTCTTCGTTCGAATAATTTTGCCAATGTGGCAGAGTTTTAAGTACGGCGAGAAACATGTTAATCTCAGTCTTTTGTTTGCATCGATCAGCTGTTAGACGCGATCATTCTCCACGCAGAATTTCGCACCACAAAACAAACTATAGACTATTCTGATTGGTTCGAGAGATTCATATCCGAATAGCAAGTGTTTTGATTGGTTGAATTTCGAACAATAACAATCTTGGCGCCAATTTACACGTGGCGCTAGAAGCTTTAATCTTGTAATGAATAAAATTCTTACTGGGAGTTTTGTTAAGTTAAATCTCACACAAAAGAGGAAGGCTGGGTGTTTTAAATGTGATGGTTTTAAATCTGAAGAAGATAAAAAAACGCCTTCGTATCATCGCTTTTATAACACCCCCAAAGCGGACGCCAGTTTCCCACGCACACTCAAGAAATTTGAATCCGTCGGAAAGGCAAAACTTGTTTAATTATTTTCTTTTCCGTTAATGGAATAAATTGCAGGAAATCAAACCAAAAACAAATGGGCATCAAAGATTAAAAAAGCAAGATTGAAATAAATTTCACAAAATCCATTTTACTTGCTAAGTGTGACAGCTTTATATCTTTTGTGAGGTTCCACAGCAACTGTCCTCAACTCCAGAGGATACATTACCATAAATTTGATATTACCATAAAATATAGCTGCGACTGGTCTGCCTTCTGTTAGTTTTGTTACTGAATAAATATTCGCGTGAATCATAGCCAAGAGTCTAAAGTAAAGTTATAGTTCGTTTTCTTTCAGCTAGAACAAGAGAATACTGACACCGAAGAACGGAAATTCAAATTTTGAATCGAACAAGTGCTAGTCGCCGTGAACTCCGGGGGGGGGGGGGGGGGGGGGGAGACTCCCATATAAAAATAAGGGGGTGCTCGTCGTACCTTTTAGGGGTCAAATTTTTTAGATTGGTACCGCTTAGGGTACTTAAATCTAAAATGACCACCGTTAGAATTATCGCGGTACCTTTTAGGGTATTGAGCCAAAAAAAAAAAAAATATGACGGAAATATGACGTGTGTTGTTTTGAATTGGATTGGTACCTCTAAGGGATAAAAATTCTTTTGAGCCATACCCATCAAACGAGATTCTGGTACCTTTTAGGGTGTTTTTCGAAAATTTCCGACGAGTACACCCTCATTTTTCTATTGCAGTCTCCCCCCCCCCCGGCATGAACTGATTCGTATATAGAATTCTTAATTAACTTTCATTTTCTCAGGGCTCGGACATTGTTACTAGGACAACGAAAAAAGAAACTCCCTTTTCCCTTCACCTTCGATCAACTCGAAACACGAGAGGAGATATAAGCAATCACCAATCAGCCAAGTATTTTGTTTATTATATAATAATATTAATATTATTACAAATATTTGAGCGCCGGACTTTCCGAAGATTTACAAAGAGTTTCGAAATTTGTTATGTCTGAAAATTGTCCGGAAGACATGAGTTAACTGAACTTCTCTGATCATTTTACGAAATTCTCCGAAAATACTGAAGATTTCAGAGGACGGACCGAGGATGCTTCCATTATACTGACCAACAGCGAAAATATAAACACTGAATTGATTTCCGTATAGTAATAGTTTCGTAGCATTTTCATTACTCAAACACGATAACATTATCTAGTCTAGCCGGTTTGTGTACAATATGAGAATATGTTACTAGTATTAAAGTTGCGGAAGTTCAAGATGGTATGGAAATTTCGTCTGTCTTGTTGCCGCCATTTCTAGGATTGCGTGAATTAGCTGTTAACCCTGAATTATATCTGATGAGAACAGTTAAATATTCTCATATACACATCAATCAAGTATCATTTGTATAAACAACCTTTTCGCTGTTTTCATCCGATTGACAGTTAACAGGCAATTCAGTTACGCTATCGCAGATTGACATGGAATACCAAATCAATAGACAGGATGGATAGAAGTTCCTTAAGAAAGGCTGACAACGTTTGTTTATCATGTGGCTCATTTACAGTATGTTCACAGTGCATTTTTTCAACATTCTACGTCAACGCCCCAACCCATCCCTCCTTAGCTTATTAATGTTGTTTTAATTTGGGATTATATTTAATAGTTCATCAATGTGTTTGTTTCTATGAATTAATTTTTTGGAATTATAAATCCTTGATACTGATATTCAATAAATCAATCAAGTGTGATATTCTATAACCTTGACTTCAAAGGTTGGCACTCACTCTAGATTAACTTAATCTTTCTTTCAACAAACAGACTTCGAGCTTAGCACTTATGTTTGTTTTTTAACTTTAATCGAGTAGACTTTTTTCACGGCAAAAAAAAGTCACAACATATTATTTGGGTATGCATCCGGATAACAATCCAGAAATTGAAAGATCTCATGTCTGTTCCCCAAATGATCTATAGTCAGGTTTAGCCTCGAACACATTTCTAATGCGTTTTTCATGATTGCTATCGCTTCCTTTACCAGCCCAAAATCTTTGTGCAAGAGAGCCAGTTGCGTGTCAATCATGACTTTCCATCTGTGGTCATCTTCCAACTCAATCTCAGCTACCTGCTTTGCTTTCTCTAGGAATGTAAGGGCCTCTTGATAGTTGCCTTTTCTTCTTTGACACACTGCATAGTTTTTTAGAGTCAAAGTGGTCTCCTTGTGACCGCCCATACCACATTTCTCCATCACTGCTAGAGCCTGCTCGTAGTGGTACAAGGACAAGTTTAAATCGACTTCCGTGTCTCCATGTGCACTAAAATAGACGTCTGCAATAGCTTTATGACCTTGAGCAGTCATAGAATGTTCTCCCAGGCAATGTGTTAATAGATTTGTTGCTTCCTGGAGCAATGGGATGCTTTTTTGGTGTTTACCAGTGAGTAACAAAGTTGCAGCCCTTTCAGGATGTTCCTTTAGCTTCTTATCGCACAATATGAAAGCTATTTCATAAACACCATCAGCCAATTTTTTAAACAGACGTTTTTCAAAAAGAAGGCGGGCGTAGCTATTGAAGAAAAGGACTTGTGACAAACCGTTTGATCTGAACTCGGTATAGTTCCAGTGATAAACTTGTTTGGCCTGTTCCATTAGATCTATGTATTGTTCCCGATTGCCAACCTTTCTCTGCTCATTCGCAAGAAGGCAGAAAAGTTCCACCGTATGTAAAGGTTGGTTTCCCGTGTTAAAGTGCATCAAAAGATTTTCCAGAAAGCTGATGTAAAAACTTGGCAGAAGGCACATTTCCAAGTACATACATTTTTGTGGAAATTGGTCAAGAAGGTTCTTTGTAGAATATTCAAGTAAAGGATCAAGATATGGTTTCTCTAGCATCACTTCAACATAGATTTGCAGAAAATACTCAAAATTGTACCTGTCTTCGTTGAAGGCCTCAATGGCCTCTCTACATTTGTTTTTGCTCCAGTACATTTCAGCATTATCAGAAAGACGAGAAACGAAGTGGGCACAGGCCACCTTTTCGATGTCAGCTAGGAGTTGAGGATAGTTGGCTTGGCCAATCTTCTTTGCAAATGCCTGGATAAGTTGGTGGACTTGGTATTTACCAGAAATCGGTTGCTCTAAAAGTGACCTGTTTTTCAATGAGCGAAGAATCATGATTGGTAATCCAGAATCTTCTCTTGCTGTAATCACAGCCTCAGCTGCATCAACGTCGAACGAACCTGGAAACACGGCAAGAATGGCCAGAGCCTTTTGTTCTTGTTTGTCCAAGAGATCAAAAGAGGTCTGAATTGCTTTTTCAAAGGAAATTTCATCGTCCCGAATAACATCTAAAGGTTCCTTTTCGAGACTTCTAATTAATCTGTCTTCCTTATAGTCTGAAAGCAATGAGCCAACAATGCAGAGTGCCAGAGGAACACAGCCACACAGCTCCACCATCCTCTTTGTGTGACAAAGTTTGTCCCTTGTTTCTTCGCTGTGGACTTTTGAAAGCAGAAGCTTCATTGCCTCATCTGGAGACAAACTGCCCAATCTGATGTCCTTGATTCGTAAATCAGGAGAACCAGCAGTATTGAATGTTTTTCTAGAAGTAATAATAAAAGTAATTTTTTGTTTTGATAAGGTTCTCATATTGCGCATCATATTTACAAACTCATTTCGGCTATCCTGAGACTCGAGGGCATCATCGGCATAGTCCAGAACAAAGGTAATGTTCTCTAGTTGTTGCTTGCTCCAGTTTAGAAGCCAGTGCTGGGGATTCTCTGGAGGTTGAGAGTGGTTTGTACTGCAGGCAAGGATCATCGAGGTAGCTACATCGTTCAACGTCGCTTTGGATCTCAGAGAGCAGTATAACACAGTTCTATCATATTGTGGTTTAACAAGCTCATGGGCCACTTTGTTCGCCACCGTAGTCTTTCCAAATCCTGGTGCGCCAGTTATTAGAACAATAGCGGAACCACTTTGGATCGCTTCCGTAGCTTGTTCAATTTCTTGTGAACGACCGAACGCCTCAGGAACTTCGTCTGGGAGACAACTAAAGAGCTCAGCGGTACGAGTCTCTGGAATACTTAAGCCTGATAATTGCCCTTGCAGTTGTTGTAATTGCTGCTCTACATTGTGCATTCTTGGTTCCCAATCCGTGCATTTCTTGATTTCTTCTTCTAGTCGACGTTTAGTGACGTGATCGATGGGCTCAACCTTCAGTCGGGAAATTTCCTTTGGGTCAAGTCCTAAGGCTACCAAAGAATTAGAAATTACAGTCCATTTAGTTTGAAACTCGTCATTAGCAATGCCAGTAGAAATACTGTGACACAGCTCATTTCTGAAGCACTTGATTCGAACGATATGCGCTTCAGGACTGTTATCAGAATCTGCAGGCATCTTGTGCCATCCCGTGATAGGCTCCACTAAACTGAAGCAGATTTCACGGAGTAACAAATGCAAAAGCGTAATGTCAAATGTTTTGGTGTCTGGTGGATCGCCTGAAGGCGGAAATAACTGTTCCCACTGGCCATCAAATATCTTCCTATTTAACTTCAGCCTTTGAAGCAAGGTAATGTTGCTGTTTATCACTGTAGGCAATGTTGTGGACGGGTATAAAGAATGAAGAAACTCTCTTAGAACGTGTGTCCCTCCATCGATCAGCAATCGTGCCAATCTTGTGCCATTCGTTTTTTCTTCAGATGCACCGAAGAGGGAACTCATCTGTATGCACTTCTTTTAAAAATGTTGGACATAAACCTCTCAAAATTCTTGGAAACAGCGTGTAATCAGACACAACGTTCCGGTAATATGCAAAGGCATCTGTCTGCCAGTACAATGCAGCGTTGTCTTTTCAGGTACTATACTGCTTTAGCCAATCGTCTTTAATTTCCTTATTGTCTTAATGCTAGTTACTGACGTCAAAAATAAACAATCTATATTTGTTCAAAAGTAACGCCACACCACTGAACATCTGACCTGACACCATCGCCAAGACGCTAGGATACTGGCATTGTTTGTATTCTGACAATGTTCAGATGAGATGAGTGGGATTAGCCTGCGAGCGGTATTTATACATTTGCCAATTTCGTACAAATCTGAAATAGTACTGATTAAAAAAAATTGTGCAAAAAGCTTTAACTAGTAAAATAATTTTTATTAAAGATATTTTTTTATACAGATTAAAAAATTTAGGGCGAACAACTCCTCGCCGTGCCCAAATAACGGTATATTATTTTATATACTGAATAAAAAATTTAGGGCGAACAACTCCTCGCCGTGCCCAAATAACGGTATACAATTTTATATACTGAATAAAAAATTTAGGGCGAACAACTCTTCGCCGTACCCAAATATCGGTATATTGTGTAATTTTATATACTAATAAAAAATTTAGGGCGAGCAACTCTTCGCCGTACCCAAATAACGGTATATCATTTTATATACTGAATAAAAAATTTAGGGCGAACAACTTCTCGCCGTGCCCAAATAACGGTATATTATTTTATATACTGAATAAAAAATTTAGGGCGAACAACTCTTCGCCGTGCCCAAATATCGGTATATTGTGTAATTTTATATACTAATAAAAAATTTAGGGCGAGCAACTCTTCGCCGTACCCAAATAACGGTATTTTATTTTATATACTGAATAAAAAATTTAGGGCGAACAACTCCTCGCCGTGCCCAAATAACGGTATATTATTTTATATACTGAATAAAAAATTTAGGGCGAACAACTCCTCACCGTGCCCAAATAACGGTATATAATTTTATATACTGAATAAAAAATTTTGGGCGAACAACTCTTCGCCGTACCCAAATATCGGTATATTGTGTAATTTTATATACTAATAAAAAATTTAGGGCGAACAACTCTTCGCCGTACCCAAATAACGGTATATTATTTTATATACTGAATAAAAATTTTAGGGCGAACAACTCCTCGCCGTGCCCAAATAACGGTGTATAATTTAATATACTGAATAAAAAATTTAGGGCGAAGAACTCCTCGCCGTGCCCAACTAACGGTATCTGATATTGCAAAGGGCGAACAACTCCTCGCTGTGCCCAAATAACGATATATAAAATTTATATACTAATAAAAAATTTAGGGCGAACAACTAGTCGCTGTGCCTAAATAACGGAAAATCGGGACGTTCATGAATCATGATATATTCTTGGCTTGCACATTACGTCATAAAAGGATCTTTGTTAGAGTGGAAGTGAAGCACTATCTAAGAATTATTGTGTGATAGTCCAAATTAAAGCGACAGTATCACGAGGTCGAAACTTGAAAACGTTCGGCCAACGTTTTCAAGTTTGATTCCGCAATCAATCTTGTTGAATCAAAAAATCCGTTTTGATAGCCGGAAGAAAGAAAAAAAATCACTTTTAACATATGTCCAATGTTGTGATATGTCCAAAATTCCGGTGCAAGAATAGTGAATAGTGCCGCGCGTGGAACCTCGTCATACTTCTTTATACGTCTTTATACGTGATACTTCTTTATATTCGTTACTGAAAAGTAATAAGCATCACCACTAAGTTTATACGTGGGCAATAAAAATTGTGAAATGTCCCTCAGCAGTATTAAATGATGCTATCTGTGATGTTACGACATCGTAGCTGAAGAACGTGTATTTAATATCGCTTATTTTAACAGGTATACCAAGGTAACATTCATCTCTGCAACAGTTTTTTACCCTGACTGAAAAGTGATAAGCATCGCTAGTACGTTTGCAGGTGGGCAATACAAATTGTGAAATCTCTACTTATTCAGCGGTATTAAACGACATGAAACGAGGCTGGAAAAACGTGCGTTTGCTATCTGTGATGTTACGACATCGTAGCTGAAGTTTTTGTACTTTGTGTGCTGTTTTGGGACAGAACTATGAAAGATGTGAAATCTAGAAATTCAACAATAACGACATGAAATTGAGGACCCGTAGAACTTGTATTTAATATCGCTTATTTTGACAGGTATCATTACCAAGGTAATATTTATCTTTGTAACAGTTTTTTATACTGAAAAGTGACAAGCATCGCTATTAACTTTGCACATGGGCAATAAAAATTGTGAAATCAATTCTTATTCAGCAGTTTTAAACGACATAAAACGGGGCCGGAAAAACGTGCATTTGCTATCTGTTATGTTACGACATCATCGTAGCCGAAGTTTGTTTACCTTGTGCGCAGTCTTGGGACAGAACTATGGAAGATGTGAAATCTAGAGATAAGCTAACCATAATTCAACAATAACGACATGAAATGAAACGGGGTCCCAAAATGAAACGGGAGAAGAACTTGTATTTAATATCGCTTCATCTCTGCAACAGTTCTTTATCTTTGGTGATATTTAAATCCTCAACACCTACAACTAGGTCGTGGGTAGTACGCAGGGTCGGGGGTTCATGATGCAGCTGCTTAAATGTATCCATGCAGTAAATGAAGAACTCCAAGAACTCCATCAGACTGAACTATGACCGCAGTATGTCAAAAAGCATGGCTCAACACAGAGATAGATAGATCGTTTATTTATACAAAACGTCGCAGCCAATAGGCTGAATTATGTCCTATAATATTTACAATAATAAAACAATAATAAACTATAATGATAATAATAATAATAATAATAATAATAATAATAATAACAATAATATTTACAATTAAAAACCTATCACTAGTTAAAATTCACAAAATTGTTCAAAAGTCCTACGCTTTAAAACTATTTACAAGATGGCATTGTGCATTAAAAAAGGTATTCCTAGCCCTCTTTGTGTTAAATTTAATGTTAAAAGTTCTTGGATTTCTTAGTGAGTACGTAGTGCTGAACTGAGGTGGTAATAGATAATGCAGGCGATGATTGTTGTCTTCAAGAATATTGTCAAAAAGAGACTTACAGAGGTCTTGATGATGATCAGCTAACCTACTTAGGCCTGCCTGTACTAACGCCTCATTATAACTCACATATGGATAGAACAATCATTGTTCGCATGCGTCCTCGATGAAATTAAAGACATTAAAATGAGTTGTTGCAACAACCAACCGAGCAGTGAGTGCGGTAATAATTTAAATGAAATGTTATTACCGAGCGTTAAAAATCAAATATCTCTAAGAGATTTACATTGCTGTCGATTACGGGTGCGGACAATGAACTATTGGTTAACTTTGTAGCTCGAAGGTTCACCCAAAACATCAATTTAGAACGTTTATCATGTTAATGGCGTGAACAACTATTTTTAACCCATAAGATGTGAACATTGACACTTCCCACTTCCCGCGCGAACTAGCCTGTTCCAGGCTCCTCTCCCAGTTCTCCCGTGATTTTTTCTCTTTTTTTATTTTCAATTCGCGCGTTCCCCACTATCTCGGAGCCTGGAACAGGCTACGCGCGAACGGGCTATCCAGATCTATCCACGGAATAGCGGGAAATGTGGAGTCATCAGTTACAGTATGCGGCGGAGTTGTTCGCCCTAAATTTTTTATTATTATATAAAATTATATACCGTTATTTGGGCACGGCAAAGAGTTGTTCGCCCTAAATTTTTTATTCAGTATATAAAATTATATACCGTTATTTGGGCACGGCAAAGAGTTGTTCGCCCTAAATTTTTTATCCATTACATAAAATTATATACCGTTATTTGGGCACGGCGAGGAGTTGTTCGCCCTAATTTTTTTATTATTATATAAAATTATATACCGTTATTTGGGTACGGCGAGGAGTTGTTCGCCCTAAATTTTTTATCCAGTACATAAAATTATATACCGTTATTTGGGCACGGCAAAGAGTTGTTCGCCCTAAATTTTTTATTCAGCATATAAAATTATATACCGTTATTTGTGTACGGCAAGGAGTTGTTCGCCCTAAATTTTTTATTAGTATATTAAATTATATACCGTTATTTGGGCACGGTGAAGAGTTGTTCGCCCTAAATTTTTTATTCGGTATATAAAATTATATACCGTTATTTGGGCACGGCGAGGAGTTGTTCGCCCTAAATTTTTTATTCTGTATGTAAAAATTTATATAATAAAATATCTTATATCCGAATTAAAGTTTTACGCACAATTTTTTTTATACTGTACTATTTGACTTTTTTATAAAATTTGCAAATATATTAATTCCCGCGAGCGAGCAGGCTCACCTGTTTGGGGTATCGCGCGAGTATCTTAGCGAGCCGGCTTTCCCGGCTCGCTCTGGCGACTTCGCCGCCAAGATACTCGCGCGATACCCCAAGCAAGTGAGTCTGCTCACAGGCTAGAGTGCTAGTGGGATCTGCTGTGAAGGCGCTGTTACACGAGGCAATGATTCGTGCACTGACTTGTCTCGCAACAACTAAAAACCGCGTGCGCAAAAATGCGACACAAGTTGCACGAAACACTGCTTAGTGTATAATAAAGTCAGTGCCTTAAACACGAAGTTCCGGTATAAAAGGCTTATCACCTCCCCTTATTTCACACCTTTTGTGTGTGAAATGCAAATTAAGTCGTCTTTCAGTCACAAAACAAGGTTAACTTGCGCGTCCTTTAAATATAATTTGCTTCAAAAATCGAATTAAACCAAGATTTTACCTAAGCAAAAAAAAAAAAGAAATAGAAGTTTATAAAGACTTGCGAAATAACTTTAAAAAAGTTATTCCTAAGCAATCGTCTTAGTAATGACGTATGTTATTTGTCAGTTGTTTATGTTTCCTGAAGAAGTCAGGCCGTGCCTGACGAAATATTGGAAAGAATATTATAATCCCAGTTGTACAGTCAGCCTTGCTTTATTAGTTTTCGTATTTATGCTTCAGTGCTTGATTGACGACTGGAGGTGAGAATGGCCAGGCCAGGCTCCTTTTATACCGAAATTACGTCTTTATAATTCGGAAGGTAGTTTTTAATTGTCCTTCCTCCAAATACTTTACATAAATACTTTTTTTTGCAAAAATTGTTTGCTTTTCTTGGCAAGGACTATATAAATCAATATTTTTCTTTGACAAAAACGCCTAAATAAAAGGGAATGCTGTTTTGTTTTGTTTTGAAGCCTCGTGGGGGGTTAACGCCAAATGGATAGCGTCGTCATATAATGGTACTACAGTGTCCATAGGCTGTCACTGCGTTACCAAGGCTACCGATTGTTCGACAGCAAAATGGCGGACAGTGTGCAAGTCGAAGAACCTCAAAGAAGGGCTGTTGGAGGAACTATAACCACAGGAAGAATTCACAAAGGTAGGAGATGTAAAAATATGATAATGAACCATACAATATCCATCAGTAAAATAAAGATCGAAAAGACGATCGAGCTCGATCTGCTCTCGGGTAAATGACTGTTTATTTCTCATGACTTCTGACATTGGATCGATCATTTTGCAGCATTTCGAGTTTTGTGCTTCATTTTGTTTTATTTCCTTTTTCGGATAAGGCAAAGTACAATTATTCATAGTGCATGGCCCAGCCACTCAGCACGATTAGCTTTTGCTATTTCTAAGTGGCTGTGCTCTTTTTCTTTCATTCCTTCTAATGATTCTATACTTTTGCATTAAGAGCACAAATAAAGATTGTTGTTTGTTAGTGCAACCCCACTTGCTGCCGTTGGTTGATATATACGGCCGATAACGAGCTTACAGGTTATGTTAAGGAGACTACAAGCCATGCCAATTTAAGCTTTTACAGTACACGCGCGTAAGTTAAATATATGAACTATAAGCTTGTAAAATGTGATGAATATTCACCAAATATCAGCACTGGCTGATATTTAGTAGTTATTATATTTAGTAGTTAGTAGTTAGTTAAGCTTAATATTTAGTAGTTAGTAGTTATTATATTTAGTATTATATTTAGTTATTATATTTAGTATATAGTTATGATGTTTAGTAGTTATTATATTTAGTAGTTATTATATTTGGCTTCTGATATCCCAGACTAAACTACTTGAAAACCATACCCTTCACAGCGGCACATACCTATATAGCTCAAATATGGGAGTACCCCCCAGGTTGCAGCTATATTGGCCACAACCTTTATCTTGGTCAGGGTACATGTATTTTGACCAACACATTGACCAGCTGACAATTAATGCTTGCATGGTCGACATATTGACCGTTAGTGGGTGACGTGTGGGCGAAATATCTGAAAAACTGGTGAAGTATCCATGAAGGATCATGAAGTAGTTGGCAGTTAATTGGGGGACATACATATTTCGGATCAGTAGATATTATTTTCGACCCACACATTGGCTGCATGACTATTGATCAAGTGCTGATCAAGTGTTGACCAATATTATCTAGACTGACACACAGTTGACATGTCAACCAATACATGTCGACAGACACCACCTATAGTTTAAACATATTCCAACTATTCTACATGACTGTACATCATTCAGTAGACAAATTAGGCTAACAGATTGTTGTACCCAATTCAAACCTTCTGGGAATAACATCCTTTGTTCACAGTATTTTCATATAATTTCCATGTCAATGCTTCATTGATATGGAAATATGACAAACAAAGAGTTCTAATCCCAAAAGGTTTGAATTGGGTACAACAATGCATTAGCCGAATTTGTCTATCGCTTTGTTTATAAAAAGTGGAGGTGGAGTGGCGAAGTGGTAATAACATAATTACAGTATGTCAGACTTCAGATCTGAAGGCCGCTGGTTATTTATAGTCCTGGCCTCTAGTGCACAGGTGCACAGGGGGCCCACAAAAACTGTGTGACCGTTCGTATTTTTAAATTTAGAGGAAATGTATGGGAATATCGAAAAGGTTCACTTATCGTAATATTCTGTGATGAATATTCACATATAAGATCAAGATTAACTTATTTTTACCTGACATGTTGTGTGTTGTCGTTCTTGTAGCTGAAAACAGCGAATTTAAGCGATTTGAAGGGTTTTGCATCGGACGTTTACCTTAGCGTATAGTAGAATGCTGGATTTCTCGATATTATTTGGGGCATATAGTAGAGAGACAAGGGAGGAAAGCTGCATTTTGGACCGGTCCAGCGCGGAGACGATTTTCACCAAGAAATTCCCATCGCACGGCTTCCAAACCCCGCACCAGGCAAGCTGAAACCCAGAGGTTTCTTCTCGTACCATTTCATTTAAAATCTGTCCAAAACTTGAAGTGCTAGACCTCAGATAATATCGAGAAATCCAGCATTCTACTATACCCTCAGGTAAACGTCTGATTCAAAACCCTTCAAATCGCTTAAATTCGTCGTTTTCAGCTTCAAGAACGACAACACACAACATTTCAGGTAAAAATACGTTCATCTTGATCTTATATATAAATATTCATCACAGAATATTACGATACATGTAAGTGAACCTTTTTGATATTCCCATACATTTCCTCTAAATTTAAAAATACAAATGGTCACACAGTTTGTGTGGGCCCCCTGTGTCTAGTGTTGTCAGTTAATGTTTCCTTAAGCAAGAATCTCTCCACCCCTGGTGCAATGTACATGTAGGCATTAACCCTGTAATGGAGCACCACCCAGGGGGTCTCAGCAGTACTCCTAGTTGCTTCATGTGTACAGAAATCAAAGTTGGACAGCCAAGTTGTCTGCTTGTGCCTTGTGTGTGACAATTTACATGTAATAGCTTTAGAGTTAATGCACATGGCATATTGATCAATTTCATTTTAAATCTTGGTTAACAGGTCATGGAAAAACAGCAGCATCAGCTTCTATTCCAAGTAAATATCAAACATTAGTGAGTGATAACTCAGAAAGGAAAGGCTTTCTTTCCAGATCCAAACGGTTTGGCGACATGGATACGGTAAGCTTATTTCAATTGTTTTCATAGTCTGCATTATTTGTTAGCTGATGCCTACATGTATATATTAAGTGGCGAAAATCAAAACACAAGTCATGCTTTTTTCTTCATCTGCTCTGTAGACTGCAAACCCAGGACCTGGAACATACGGTGAAATGAAGTCAAGTGAAACTACAAGCTCTTCCTTCTCAAAGAAAGGCTTTGGTGGATTTGTTTCCAAGGTAATCTTTCTACATGTAGGGAATAGAATTTAAAACTTCCCAGTACATCAGTTATGTCCAGGATTGCAGATAACTAGATGCACAAAATTGACAAATTTAATAAGCATCACAAAGTGTCCTCTTGCTCTTCTACTCAACTTCAACATCACTTGTAACAACAACAACAACAAACAACAACACTTTAGTAAATAACAAATACTAACGATTTAAATAGTACCTACCCACAAATAGTTGAAAAACTAATCGAGGCGGGTAGGTATATTTAAGTTAGGCTTATTACAAGGGTTCAGGTTACAGCAGTTTAGATTACAATAAATAGTAGATTAAAATAATAAATTAAAAACAGTAAAGAAAGTAGAAAGAGATTACAATATGCTGGTCGTAGTTACAGGATTGGTACAGTTTACAAGTTTTTAATTAATTCAAGATTTCAATTGAAGATGGTGTAAGATACAAATTTTCTTGTTTGAAAATATTAATAAGCGTTTCATGTATTTGTTTGTTGCTTGTTTTCAAAAATTCAGACAATATGAACATCACAAAGTGTCCCCTAAATTCTGCTCTTTTAAGTAAAGATAAACAGTTGCATTTACCCTAACCACAGGGAGCAGAGGAGCCAAATTTGACCTAATACGTGTTCGATCTTTGAGCTTTATGCGTGCGCTGTGTCTTGCGTTTTTCGATCTGTTGTTTTCGAGTTTTTCCCCCAGTGGGACCCCAAGCGTAATCGGCGCTTTCCGGAAAGTGTAAGAGCAATCTGCGGTTACCCAACGGAAACCTCCGATTACGCTTGGGGTCCCGCTGGGGCGAAAAACAGACTCGTAAACAACAGATCGAAGATCGAACGCGTAAAGGTCAAATTTGGCTCCTCTGCTCCCTGTGCCCTAACCTAAAAACAACACTAACACCAATGCTTACCTTACATTTCAAAAAAGATAGATAACACTCAGACTTAATGGGACACTTCGTGTTGGATATCAAAATTTGTCATGCATCTAATTATCTGCAATCCTGGACATAAGTGTATACTCAGACATACAGGATGGTGTAACTTGTCTAATGACATGTTGAACCAATGCAGTTTGGGTGTACAAACAAGTCATTTAAGTATAAGCATCTCCTGCTCAAAATCTAAAAATCTAGTAAATACATTAAAGGCCACACAAGTCACTATCCCCCTTCAAGATATATATCATTCTGCATTTTGCATTACTTGTTTAACTAATCAGCTGTGTTTTTTTTCTCATTTCAATGGTAACAGGCCAAACGTTTCCCAAGAGGAGTTAAAAACACAGGTCCAGGCCCAGGTGAGTTTTCAACAGTAATGATGAAAATGTTCTGATTATAGATAAGTGTAACCCTTACGCTCCCAAGAGCAAATCATTTATATTCAAATATACTGACTATTCGTAAAACAGTGCTCAATACATTAATGTAGAGCGAAGTATATGTTTATGGAGGAAAGAAACAAATAAACTACGCTTTCATCCCGACAAGCCTGTTTCGTGGTTGCCCACTCATCAGGGGATTCAATAAGAATATTCTTTACCATCGCTTCTTATATACAAAATAATTTACATAATAACAATAACAAATCTATGCGGCGCGAAGTTTAACAGTTCAGCTGTTGCGTAGAAGGGCTTTGTTTCTATGGCGGCAAGAAGACACAAGTTCATTACGTTTGTTAAGTGTAGAAAGTTTCGGTCGGCAAATGATTAGAAATTTTTCCTTTAGGCAGAGGTTGCATCTTTTGCTTGAGCTGTTGTACGGTGAATGCGCAGACAGGATGCGCCATGAAATATAGTGTTCGATGTTGTTGTCTTTGAGAGTCCAGATGTACTTGCTTAGTTCAGTTGAGTTTCTGTGTTTAGAGTGGCGGAATGATGCGGTGTGGTTTCGGTATCTTGTTTTGAAGTCGTTTTCCGTGAGTCCGATGTATGTTTCTGTTGTGTTGTTGTCGTTGAGCGTGACTGTAGCTTGGTAGATGACTGATGATTGTAGGCAGTTTCCATCGAGTGGGCATGTGTTCTTTTGTCGGCAGTTGCATGTCTTCTTGTCTTGAGTGGTATTAGAGTTAGCTGTGGCGGCGTCGTTGGCTTGCGTGGATGACTTTAGAATCTGCTTATTATGGTTATCAATTATCTGTTTGGCGTTATTCATGCAGCTGTAACTTATTTTTATGGTGTTGCGGTTGAAGATTTTTCGGAGCTTGTGATCTTTAGGGAAGTGCTTGTCTATTAGGGCGAGGAACTTGTATCCTATGTTGGTGCTGGTGTTTTTGCTAAATGGAGGGTTATACCAGATGATGTTGTTGCGTTGTCTGTTTTTGCGTCTGTTTGTTGTTGGAGGTTCATACTGTAGCGTGTATTGGTAGCCGCTTTCGTCGAGTGCTTTCTGGTATGGAGGGACGGCTTGGTCAAAGGATGCTTTGTCGGAAGATAGGGATGAAAGGCGTTTGTTGATGCCGGCGGGAATGTTCTTTGCAGTGATGGGCGGGTGATTGCTCTCGCGGTGGACGTATTGAAGTTTAGTGTTCGGTTTAGTGAAGGGCTGATAGGTGCTTTGGTTGAGATTAAATGTGACGTCTAGGAAGTTAATGATTTGTTTGTTAGCTTCTATGGTGATGCGTAGTCCGTTATTATTAAAGATGCGGCATATTTCTTTCTTTTATATATATATATATATATATATATATATATATATATATATATATATATATATATATATATATATATATATTCATAAAAGAGGTTTCAAACTTTTGACCACTTTTCCATTTTTTTTTTGGCAGAATTATCAACCTTTCCCCTCTTGTACTATGCCCTTCATTTTTTAAACCTAGTTGTAGAGGGAGGGGGTGGTGGACAAGATGCTATCCAAAGTTTTACCTTTTTTAAATAAAGAAAAATGTGTTTGCTACAATGCATATAGAGAAATAATCAATGGTAACCGTTGTTTTAGGACTGTATGACCCCTCAGTGTCAACAGAACATGATTTTAACAGATCCGCTGTCACAAGGTAAGTAGGTTATTGGATGAATAATTAACAACTATCCACCAAGGTGGAGGTGCCTAGTGGTGGATGTGCAAATTGCTTTGTCCTTGAGCAGTTAATTACTGCTTACAAAGTATTAAATGACCCCAAGTTTTCATCTGGCTGGGATTCTAAAATGCACATTCCTCCTGATTGATTCAGACTGGCTCCCTTAAAAAAATCAACTGGTGAGCAAACCAGAACAGTTACTGTCAATGTGTAGTTCCAGAAAAAATCCATACCCACCCCATGGAAGGTCATTGGAAATTCCTAGGGGGAGGGGGGGTCTTAAAACCCAACATTTTAGAAGCAAAGTATGAAGGTAAACTGGAATTTCCGGGGGGGACGGGGGTGCTAAACAAGAAACCTTCCGTGGGGGGTGTATGGATATTTTCTGGAACTGCACAATACTATTATGTGTATGTTGTCGTTCAAAATGAATCAAAGTGTGAAATCATTTTAACCTGGCTGAGATCATTTTAAACCATACCTGCCAACTTTTCCCAAGTGATAGGCGTGAGAATTTTTTCATGGGAGTGCCAGGATTTCCGAAGGCGACCCAACCTAATCTGAATAGAACCCGGTCTATTCTGAAGTTGTTCTGAAGAATTTGAAAGTTTCCATGGACCTCAGACCTCCATTTACATGTATATGTTGTGGTTCACATTTTTCCTTGGTTTGAAAATTTTCAAACCAGTTTAATTTCTATTTTCCTTTGTCCCAGATTCATTAACATAAACTGAGACAAAGGAATATAAAATTTTTAATCCAAAGAAAAGTTTAAACCACAAAATATAAAATTGTCTTAACTGTAGATGTTTTGTTACCCTCTTATTAAATCTTAACAACATTCATTGTTATATAGCTGGCGTTTTTGTCAATACAACGCGCGTGTTGATTGGTTGATTCATCGTCACATGACATCTAACAAACAAACTGTTTCCCGCCAATTGTGCTAAGCGGGCAACATTTGCGAAAGTGGGCAAGAATTTTGACGTCAGAGGGTAACATTGCACTGTTGCCCGCTAGCGCACGTGATCAGACCGTGATCAGACCGTGACAAAAGGTGGCATGATTATGATGGATCGAGTGCTCGGCGCGTTTTTCAAACTGTCTTGTGTTGTGTTTTTTTTGTTGCTATATAACAAATCATTTAATGACTGATCCCTCGGGAAACAGTGAATTTTGTTTCTCTCGAATCTCGATGTTTCCCTCGACTTCGTCTTGGGAAACATCAAGATTCTCGGAAAACAAAATTCACTGTTTCCCTCGGGACCAGTCATTAAGTGTTTAATGTAGCACTTAAGTTTAACTTTTTTGCTTTCATGCAGAACTTTTCATCTTCCCATTGCTCTCCAAAGAGATGACAAAAAGGACCAGTTTCCAGCACCCAATCAATATTCAGTGAGTGATCTGACACAGCTGCATGTTTATTTTGAGTTCAGAGTTTTAATCCCATTATCATATGCTCATTGTTCAAATTTTGTTTGTTTTCTTTGGAACAGATTGGTCAAACAACAGGAAGAGTTGTTTATGATAATAATGTTGCTGCTTGTGCAGCATTCAAATCAAAGTAAGAAGTTATAAATTAAGTAATTTTTTTTCTGCATTTTAGAGTGCATAATTGAGAATAGTATTTAGTTTTCTTAAGACGTGTTAGGTGGGAGCTAGGTTCACAAAGAGTCTGAAGAACTTTGAAAATCTGTAAGTTAGTTTGCCAAAGCTGGAAAAGTAAGGGATACATGTATTTATTAAGACTTAGTTTAACTTTCAGAAAATTAAAAAATTTCGTCTGTACTGCTCAAGTTTCAGATGCTTGTGCTGATTTGACAGAATTAATTTTCTCTAATCTTTCAACAGTTGCCGAACAATTGATTTTTTTGGTCTCTTTCGGACCTTAATTAAGGGAAACATTGTAACACGATAAGCATGAATTTGGCTAGATTATCTAACCAGAGTTTTC
Source organism: Cladopsammia gracilis (assembly GCA_022457155.1). Lineage (NCBI taxonomy): Eukaryota > Metazoa > Cnidaria > Anthozoa > Scleractinia > Dendrophylliidae > Cladopsammia > Cladopsammia gracilis. The sequence continues at coordinate 1,560,464 of JAJGOT010000014.1, read as the reverse complement.
CTAACTGGTCATATTGTATATCAGATACCATTTTGTTGACAATGAATTTTAAATTCTCACTGACTATTTTATTTTTAGATCAAAAAGATCAAAAGACTGGTCTGGAGCAAGTTCTGGGCCATCACCATGTAAGACACATTCATTTGATTTCTAATGCCATTTGTTGCTTCTTTAGTTTGTTTTTAGCTTTGTTGGTGGTATGAGTGTAAACATGTATGTTATATAATTTTTATCAAACACAAGGGAGAGTATTTTGTCAGGATGTTCAAACGATGAGAAGTGGGTTGAAAAAGGTGTTTGGGTACCTGATGAAACAATCTTTCAAGTGTTTGAAAAATGAAGGAATAAAATCGCTAAAATCTATAAAATTAAGAAAGGGTATCCAACTGTAACCTCTTTCACGGTAGTGATTTCCTGTGTTCTCATCATAAATTATTAATGAGTTTTAGAAATAATTATAATATAAAAGTGGCCCTGCACCACACCCATCCAAAGTGCTAAGGAGTATCCCCCTGTCATTTTGACCTTGTGCAAACCTGCAGGCTTACCATCCATTGTTTGTGTGGTGTGCTGAGAATCTGTTATGGATGTATCGGTTTGTCTAACTAGTCTGACTAAAGGAAAAATTTTAGCTGTTTTTAAAACTTATGAAAAAATAACTCAAAATCACTACCATGCAGTGTCATATTCTGTCATATTTTTTCGGCTCAATACCCTAAAAGGTACCGCAATAATTCTAACAGTGGTCATTCTAGATTTTAATACCCTTAGTGGTACCAATCTACAAATTTTGACCCCTAAGAGGTACGATGAGCACCCCCGTCATTTTTATATTGGAGTCCCCCCCGGGGTCATTACGTCTATTACACAAACAAAGAATGATAAGCCTGTGGTGCAAACGATAGCACCAGGCATGCAGCTACATGTACATGTATGCAAACAGTGCACTGTTTAAATTGCTAAACATCATACAAAGGATTTGGTTTTTATTAAGTATCTTTACTCATCAGGTCACTACTCAATAAATGAGAAACTAGTCACAGATTCACCCAAAATCGCAACAGCACCGTTTAAGTCCACAACTGAGAGGAAGATGATGCAGTCACCAGTACCATTCCCAGGGCCAGGTGCCTATAAACCCTTTGAAAAAGTCCACCTGAAAAGAATAGCAAAAGAGCAAACTGGATTTCAGTAAGTATATAAACTCGGGGTTATAAAATTAAAAGACAATTTTGCTTTTATAAAGCTATGCCAACTTAAAAGTACTGAGTCAACTGTCTTGTTACAGACACCTCACTGTTATGGACAGAAGCTGAAGTCTTGGCAAAAGTTAGAGACATTTTACTTGAACAAACTTCTGTTATTACAGATTCGCTGATGTCGCAGCTCTTAAAAGGTCTCACACCATTGGCTTGCCACCCTTAGACCTAACAATAGGACAAACAACACAACAATGGAACCTAACCCTAAAAACAATAGCAGCCTTGTTTTACAAGGCCAATGAAAATAGAAGCTTCTAAGAGCTGCGACCCTACCGACAGATTCCCATTATTATGGACTTACGGACACTTGAGTTGGTCCCCAAACAGCACCATTTTATCATGGAGACCAAGTGACATCTCTGAACATGACAACCCTTTGTCATGTCTGGTTGGATGTGGGCTTCCTCTGTTAGCCATTAATTAGTTGAAATTCATACTGGTACTTCTTTTTCACTCATGGACCTCTTATAAATGCAGTGTTGAAGGTTTGTCCCTTATTTTGTGCAGCAGATAAGAAACAAGGGGACTGCTAATAATACCATAAATACAAACCATCTGGTTATAAATTTGAAAACTTAACCGATGGGAGAAGGAAAAGCTTCAAAGTGTATCCAAATCAGCTGAAGATCGAGACTTTAAAGGGTAAAAAGAATGCATCACCAAAAGTACATGTAGCAGCCCATAATTTGTGAAGAATCCAAAATGGAATGACATGAACCATTTCGTTTTTCTGACAGGACAAACACCCAAGGTTTTCATTTGCCTCACCTTTTTCTTGTCATCTTTAACTTTGCAGTAACAAGCATTATTTGTGCATCTCGGCACCTGCATTGCCTCTCCCACCCCTAGAGCCCATGCCAGGGCCAGGCCATTACAATGTGGTGGATTATGAGGGCCCGCCTAAACATTACATGTCCGGTTCTGCTTTTGTCTCATCAACAAGTCGATGGTCAGGGGGCGCACCAGGAGAGGAAGATGTCCCTGGGCCAGGTAAGTGACTCAGTGGTAACCATAAGAACTGGAAATATTTATTCCAATGGATTTGACATATGGTGACTTGGACTTTCTACCTGAGACACAATTTCTTGGCACACCACACATAAATTAATGCATGCCGAATAGTTAATAATGTATTATAGGGTCAAGTAGGTGCAACAAGATTCAAAAATTTTGAAAGCATACAAGAGTCAATAAATTATTAGAGTGTTAGTCAAAGCCAAACAAGATTAACATTGACTCTAATGAAAATTTGAGTGTTGTCACTTCTAGCAAGTGAGTGGATGAGAGTTGCAGATAGAGTTTGAATTCTTGTCTAACTTAACCTTGTTTAAATCAAGGTCTTTAATCAGCTCAAAATAGGGGAATTTATTTTAAGAGGCACGTATGTTTCCTCACAAGGAGAGGGGGGGGGGGGGGGAATTTCTCAAGGGACAGCTACATGTATTATATTCAAATATGGTACAAATAAACACTTCCCCCCACTCATGGCTCCAAAGAAGCAATCTCAGGTGCTTTAATTTTTAAGTATATTTTGCTGCTAAATTTAACAGACTTGTAACTCTTTAAATTTCATGCTTTTGCAGCAACTTACAGACCGCAATACTATGGAAAACAATCATTTATCTACAATTCACAAGGAAGATGGATATAGTTGTATTAATTTTAAAGTGCTCTGTTAGAAATTTTTAAAGAAAGTACATTTATATAAAATTAGACTTCTTGGGAAAAACTACCCCAAAAAATGTTGCTACTACAAAATATGTATGTAAAAGTTGTGTCTTACAGTGTAATTGACACACCACGAGGACTATTTTATTTTCAAGTAAAAATTCACTAGAGGTCCTTTTTTTTCTCTGTAATCATAAAGCAAATTTTATTGATGTTGACATAGAGCTGGTATATAATGAGTAATTGTGTTGTACATTTAAGTTTCAATTTAAGTTGAAAAGAGTTTAATGTATTGATATCAATGAAAATTAATATTTGACATTCAAGGTAAAATATTAAGGGACAATAATTATGATTCTGTTTTTGTACAAATCAATGTACAGTGTAACTTGTCATGCCCACTCACAATCATGTACATTGGATATTATTTTTTTAAGAAAAAGTGCAGTTGTAAATATTATTTTGTAAATTAAGATAGTTGTTAATATTCATATGTACACTCCATACAACAGTCTGTGATGACTGGAAAAATAAACATGCTTATGGTCTTACAAACATACGTGTGGTGGGTACATTTTTAGGTGGCAGTGTGGAGTAATATAGTTACAAAATAATATAATCAAGCTTGATGACAAGCTTTAATATCACATCCTGAATCAACAAGTCTGCGATGAGTGACGCTATCACACTCTTAATACAAAATTATTTTGGTAAATATCAGCATGCCTATAAATTAATGCCTCTTTAGGCCAAAAAACAAAATTTTTGAGATGTGGGATCATTTTGATCTGATTAAACCTCTATTGCTTCAACTTATATCAATTAAAATGCCATTATTTTAGCAACAGAATGCTTTTTTGGCCAAAAAACACAATTTGTGAGTGCAAAATGCCAACATTTCACATATTAAAGGCGGTAATGCCCTCCAGCCCCACCCCAAAGGAACTGTCAAATTGGTGTGGTGAAGAGGCTTGTGTGTTTCCATCACCCAGATGTAGAGACCTCCCCATGCCAAAAAGGGCGATAGGTAGAAACCAGACAAAGAACAGTCTTCTGGCCTTCCATCAGGTTGACAACCTGATCATGTAAAACAACTGTGTTTAATACTAAAACTGCAGTGAGTATGACCACCTTTCTGAAGTCAATTGGAAGGGGTGGAGAAGAATCGCTGAGGCCCTATGTACCACTTAGGCTCAGTTAGAATGATGATGATGATGATGATGATGCCCCAAGTCCTTCATTTGAACCTCCCTGTGTGAACCAGCCAAGTCTCTTTTTCACTTTGTTCTTTTACCTTGTTTTGCCAGTCAAATCATTACATGTATGATGTATACCTGAGACAGTCACCTCTTCTAAGAGATCACAATATTATTATCCTGGCCTTTTGGTTAGCCCCTTACAAGACATAACCAGATTGGTAAATCTAACAAGTATTGAGTTTCTGTTTTCAAACCTTTATTTTGTTGTCTAAACCATTATCTAAAGCTAAATTTTACAAAACAGTACACCACTCTTACTGCTACAGTAGCTCCTTGTTTGGTTGACTGATATCACAAAAAGACAGTATTATTAAATATAAATGTTTCTTTGAACTTACTGCTATACTACCGGTAAATAAGATTTTTCTGTACTCCAATTCTTAAAAAAAAGAAAAACTGAAAAACGTGCAACACAGCAAATTATTTTTGCGTTAGAAATTAAATTACTTTGATTTTGAGGTAAAAATGTGCAAAAGAAGAATGCAAATACAATTATTTCAATTTTTCCATATGGAAATAATGTACTAAATAATAGTAATAACAGGACCGTACATGTACATGTACAGTGTACTTTATGATACACTGAGTTTCAAGTCTCGCAGAAGTCTTTAATATGTAATATGCAATTTTTGGCAAAATTTCTTCATCAAAGGATGATAATTAAATTTAAATTAACAAAAAAATTACTTGTAGATTACCACAGATAAGATAACAAGATTTGAATGGAACAAAATACAAAATATTTTCCACCATTACTCTGACGCATTAACACAGAAAACCTTCTAATCAGCAATCCAGGAAATTAGCCGCCATTAACAACTCCAAGGCAATCTCTGGAGCAATGGGGAATTCTGGAATCTCCGTACTACTGTTGGTGTATCGCACTTTGTACATAAAATAAGTACAGACTTTGGCCAGCACATGCGATCTGCAACAAAGAGTTGAAAGAAATATCTGTCAGTTTGCTATGGATTGGTTGGACTGGTTTACTACATAACGGTGAGAATCCATGGAATGGACACAGGAATGCAAGATAGCTTTTAAATTAAGTTTGTCGAGAAAAATAATTATGTTTCAAATTGGGCAAGATTTGAACCGGAGGTCCCCTGTCTGTCCATCAGTTGAAAAAGAAAAAGCTTAATCACTTGACCATCCTGGAATACATTCCTAATTGAGATCAAATTTTATTTTTTCAAGGTGGATATGCATCAAAAACACGTCTTTGTTGAAAAATCTGTTTGGATCGATTTTAATTTTGCATTAAAGACTCCAAATGCAAAACATCTTTAAGCTTATTATTGTTTGCATTCGTTTACAACAAATTTTTAGTTTTTCAATGTTATCACTGGATTCACTTTGTTCTTGTTATGAAACACATTCGTAACAAAGCATTACACTAAGTTTACAGCTGAGTGATGGAACGAGAGAGTAAGTGAGCGAATTTGCCATCGTCTCTGATAACCTGTTCACTACGCTTCGCATATTCATGGGTTTAAAAGTGATGCCTCAAGTCTGTCCAATGTTGTCTTTCAGTGCAATGAAACAAGACCTTCATTTGAAACTATTCCTGGGATTATCTCGGTCTGGTTCTTATACGTGTAACATCAAACAGCTGGGTACTGCTACTCTCCCTGATTCACAAGATAATTATTACACTCAGAGAAAAGACTGCAAACAATTTTTAAATTATGATATCATAAGTTACTTACGGAATTTCTCTGAAGTACACTTCATTGGTTTCATTCTCTGAAAACTGACCTGCAAATATGAATCATACAAGTTACTCCACACTCCACGGCCAATGACACTTCACTTACTGTATGTGGTAAAGACCTCGACAGTCTGATCCATCATATTAACCCTGAACTTCCCAAAATATATGACTGGCTTTGTGCAAATAAGTTGAGATTAAATTGGAGTAAAACGAAATAAATTATATGATCTTCCAGCCTAGGCAGAAAATTTTAAAATTTTAACCTCCATCTTCCTATAGTCTTGGCTGGTCAGCCTCTTGACTATTCCTTTCATGTCAAATATCTTGGTCGCCGATTAATTATTGATTGTCATCTATCTTGGCATGATCACATTGAGTATACATGTACTTGCTCTAAGATAAGTAAAGACATAAACAATGACTAAAGTAAAGAAATTCCTTTCTGAAGAAACCTTAATTAATACTTTTTCGTTTTTCGATATTTTACAAAATGAAATTTGCAATGTTTCTTTAACCCTGTAACTCCCAAGAGTGCCAATGATAAAAATTCCAGAAAAATCCCAAATTTCATTTTGTTAAATATTGAAAAACAAATGGTACCATGCAAAAGTACTGCTGAAGAGGTTTCATTTGAATGGTCACATAACAAGATTTCGTCCACAGACTCAAAAGTTAGAAAAAAATGGTACCATGCAAAAGTACTGCTGAAGAGGTTTCATTTGAATGGTCACACCATAGAATTTCGTCCACAGACTCAAAAGTTAGAACAAATGGTAACATGCAAAAGTACTGCTGAAGAGGTTTCATTTGAATGGTCACACCATGGGATTTCATCCACAGACTCAAAAGTTAGAACAAATGGTACCATGCAAAAGTACTGCTGAAGAGGTTTCATTTGAATGGTCACACCATGGGATTTCATCCACAGACTCAAAAGTTAGAACTTCACTACATGTCTCCATAATTGACTCTGGGAGTGAAAGGGTTAACTTTGATTTTTGGCAGTTTTGAGAGTTAACCCTTTCGCGGCCACAGGCTACTTCAGTCACCTTACCCACTGTAAAAGTGGCCATATTTAAGGAATATAATATTTGGCCAAGGAGAAATGAAATTTGAGAAAACTTGGCTGCGAAAGCTTAAAGTGTTAACTTCTAAAAGTCAGATTCTTACGCAGTCTAGAGTCTCACCTGGACCACTTAACATGGCTTTGATTGTCCCTGATGTCAAGGCATAATCCCTGTTGATTATGAATTCATGATCATCACTGGAAATTAACTTCACATACATCGCATTTGGCCCTTCACATCCTCCATACACTGGCTCTGTCTGGCCTTCATCACCTTTCTTATCATCAGTGTCTGTCATCTGTTTAACAGAGGAAAATAAACTGAGACTAACACCAATAATATAACTTACACCAATCACTGCCAATAGTAACCAGTCTCATCACAGGCCAGAAATAAAAAAAAACCATGCTTTGTCATTTGAATTTGCAGTTTATGCTGGCATAATACAACATACATGTATTTCAACTTGGAACAAGTTTAAAAATCTCTAATATTTAATTTTGTGCTCTTTAGTCAGTGTGATTGCTTGTCATTACAGTTGAACCTGTATTAAGCGGTCACCCTCAGGGAATAGCCAACTGACCGCTTAATAGAGGTGACTGCTTAAAAGAGGTCAAGTTTACAGTAAATACGGGAAGCGATTTAATTCCGGGGATTTGTTAAGTGACCGCTTTATAGAGGGTGACCGCTTAATACGGTGCCGCTTAATACAGGTTCGACTGTATTTAGGTGGTCCTACAGCTGTAGTCATAGCAAATGCTGTACTGTAACATCCATGTTCTCTTTGAAGAACTTTGAAGACAGACTACAAATCTATTCATACAATTAATGTAGTTTCCAAAAGCATACATGTACATGGGGAAAAAAGATGCTACATGTACAGCACTAAAATTTGTCAAGAAATCGGACAGCAACAACTGAGACCCATCTAGGCCGATAATTATATAGAATGGGTGGGCTTTGAAACAGTGATGCAAGACATTTTGAAATAGAGACAAGCGATATGAGGACTCCCATACCCTTTCCTGGCAGGGCCTCGAAAGTTGCAACAGAAATTGTGTTTTCTACAAGCATAGCATGAATGCTATATATTTCATGCTTGTATGGGAGGAATAACTAGTATTAGCCTGCTCCAGGACTTCATATTGTGGAAAAAAAAGGAAAGGCACTTCAAGTGGAAAAAAAAGGCAGACGATCTTGGAGAATGGGTATTAGAAAAATCTCTTGTTCACACTTCTGGAAGTGTTTGGATCGCTAGAAAAGCTATCCATCCACGCACAAGTCCACTAGTCTCTCGTACAGGTCACCAAATCTCCTGGATAAAAGTGACTTTGGATATTTTCTCTACAATAGGCCAAGATTTTAACCCAAATTTTCCCAAAATCCAAAAAAAATATGGTCTTTCATCACATCTCAACTTCACAAATGCTTTTTGGGTCTCAGGAATGCAGAAAATGGCACTTTCATAGGGTAAAGCCAAAAAAAATTCCTGATCCCCCCCCCCCCCCCCCCCCCGGATGCTTGCGACTACATTGCTCGATTCACGCTTTGGCACGAAAAAATTTCACCCTCAGAAAAGTCTCTCTATTTTCATTCGCCAGAGGTTGGCATCTCTGCAAGTCATCTCATGTGTTCACTTAGCATGCATCATTCATTATTCTTTGATTATTCACCAAGACATAATGAAATACTAATGTATTTTTCTCATACTGCATGCCCACTCAGTGAATTAGTGCATATTATTTTTAGCCATGTAAGGGAATTGGGGCTCTCATGTTAGATACAACTAAAACTTCTAGCCATCTCAGGATCTGATTATGTATATCAATATTAACAAGACACTAATTTAATGTATATTCTGTTGAGTGTTGTAAACAATGCTACATGTATGCATCAAACATTGTTTGAACTTGTTTTTTTTTTCACTATTTTTACACTTTGACCTTTTTATGTCTGGGAATAATTACAGCAGATGATGATATTAAACAGGTTATTATATCATTTCTCTGCAAAATATTTCACAAGCACGTACATTTTGTTTGCTGAAATATGGATCGTCTTGACACATGTCCACCATAAAAGCCGGCGAAAGGAAAATGAACTTCTACAAAGGAACAGCCCAAGATCTTTGCTTGAACGACTGTACATCTTTAAATAATTACGCATAGACGACGATGAAACGATCAATAGATCTTAAAGATTAAATACAGAATTAAGAGGAAATATAAGCTTAAGTATTTTTACGAAAAAATTTCCGACCATGCCTAGCCTAGCGACACATGCACAATGCATTTTACATTCACAACAAAAGCAAGCGAGAAGGTCGAAGAATTTCGTTAAAGACAACACCGTACCTATTAACTTACCTCGTTAAGTATTCAAATGGTTCCGATGTAAGCCCAGATGGCCAGAAAACGTGAAAAAACGAAACACAGTGTTTCGCCTTTGATGCCACAACGCTTTCCGAATAACCCTGATCTCACGCTTGGGTCCAGACCTATCACGGTTCTACTTTGGCGGGAGAATTTGGATGCTGTGGCCTGGGGGTATTGGCGTCTGTTCGGCGCGGGAAAAAAATATGTAATAGAGGGGATGACAGGGTCGGGAAAGTTTTGGCTCCGAAATGGTAGAGAATAATTTAATTTTAATTTACCGCATAGGTCTGTCGCTCAATGTTGAGCATTTTAGACCGCTCCAAAAGAAAAAAGAATATTAATAAAAAGGTAGCAAAATGAAAATACAAGTTTAATAATAATATAAACTTTATTCACAAACCTTTGGCTAAAGAGAATTACGGCTGTGCTGCTATTAAAAATATATAAAAGTTACTAAATATTAACAATAAATATTTGGGAAAAAGCACTATAAAATAATTCTAGAAATTGGTGTACAACGGGAATAACGTCGGGATTACGTCCACCCCTCACCACCCCTCTTAACTTTTATAGCCTCTATACAGCCGTCCCCTCCCCCGGATGTTCTTGGCAGGAAGCGGGCGGCTGCACACAAGCTACTTAATAACGGGGGACAAGAAGATAGCTTTCTTGACATTTACATCCAATTTACTGTACAAGATGTACATCCATTTGATATAAATACAAGTTAAGTTGATTATCTCAGAATTACTGGTGTCATGTTACCTCGACTCTCTATAAGCCGGACACCTCTCTAGGACGGACAGTTGGGGCCGGTCCCGACGGTGTCCGTCTTAGAGAAAGTTGACTGTATTCCGTATCCCAGTACCTTTTAGGGTAATGAGCCAAAAAATAGGACAGGAACTATTAGTCAGTGAACAGGTTTCTATTGTTGCTGTCTCATTCATCTATCGCTATTAAAAATCGTCAGTGTCAGTTCATGTGTTGTTTAGAATTGGTATCTCTAAAGGGGTGAAAAAATCCATTTAAGCCAGGCCCATCAAACAAGATTCTGATACTGGGATGTTTTTCTAAAATTTTTGATGAGCAACCCATCATTGCTATCCCCCCCCCCCCCCCCACCCCCATGGGTACTTGATGTCGTGTACCAATCAGAGCATATTCATTCCCATTCTTGAAATTCCTGGTGGAAAAAACAAGTCTAACATCCACTATGATTGGTAGAAATATTCAACAGTTAAATGATGTCAAGAATTTCCCCACTAAAATGCTCCACCTTAATGCTCCATTTTCCCCACTAAAATGCTCGGTTTCCTTAAAAAAAAGTCACTAAAATGCTCGGATAATGCTCATTATACATAAGCTTTTTTATTAATTCTAATGTTTTAACAGGGTGTTAACGCTACCAAAAACGTATATTAAGTGGTATAACAACAACGTATACAAGTTAATAGTAAATCATTTTATAATTCATCTATTATTATTTCGAGAATTTACTCTCAAAAAATTGTTTTTATTTTTATTTCTCTGAAAAAAAAATTCCAGAAAGATGCAACTAAAATGCTTGAAAAAATGCTAGCATAATTAATATGTACAAACGCCTAAAACAAGGTTCATTAGATAGTTGGAGGAGTGAGTGAGTTGAACGAACTCGCACTGTCTGAGAATTAGGCTGACTAATAAGCATGTCCATAAAATTCACATTCCAACTAGATTTCCAAAGAATACATTTTAACTTCAAACATTGTACAATATAAATTTTGGACAATGTTGTACTGTGTATTCTAACTCTATAACAATATTTTAAAACTGTTATTAATTTAGCACACCTTTTGTATTGTACTGTAATTGTCAATTTTTCATATCAAATTTAATCATGATAATTATTTTATTAAATACTCATGTACATGTATCTACATGTAGTGATTTTACAAAAACCTGTGAAACCAAATTAAAGTTGATAATTATTATTTAATAAATATTATTGTTAAATAGTCAGAAGTAAACAAAACAAAACGAAACAATATGGGATCAGCATCTAATTTGTATATTGTGGATTAGAGTGATTTTCCTTACACCATGAAACAGTTTCTAGCAATTAATCAAAATTAGCCAAAATTAGTTAAAACTAAACAAAAGAAAACAATAGAATTAGCATCTAATAGTGTCTACTAGTGCCTACTAGCTTAGTAACTATTTCACGGTTTAAAGAAAATCACTCTATATGAAGCTGCTGTATCATAAGATTATTTTTTAATACATGTATTATTTTTCCATTTTGGTTATTCAAATTTATTTAGCAACAAGGAAATGTACCTGTAGAAAATAGAAGCAATGCAAAACTTTCAAATAACTTTGTCAATGCCCTATTTAACTAAAAATAATGTTGCGACAATATGAGTTCTAATTTCTAAGTTTTTCTTAAAAGTAACAAGTTATAATAAATTTTTATGTGTAACATAACATACAATACATAGAAAAATAATCTTAAATGTTTGTTTTTGCTTAAATAATATATTACTTTCTATATTTCAACATGTGCTTGCAAATTTGTTCTTTAATCTACCATATACATGTAGACCATCACCTTTTATTTACTCCTCACAAGCTGAGTGTAAGTAACTTCACTATAGTACTTGCAAAGTGGCCAAAAAAATTTTTTTTCCCTCATTTATTGGCTCCTGTTTTGGCAAGGCAGTCTGCTGCTTCATTGCCTTCAATTCCCCGATGTCCAGGAACATGTGTCTACACAGAAAAACAAAAAAAGGTGAGCCACCTTAAAATAGCAAATAACAACACTATGAAAATCTCATTTTTTTCCTGACTTCTCTTCAAAATATCAAAATTCTCTGTCTTTTCCCTGATCTTGAAGAATTTTATTTTCCCTGAATATTAATCCTGACAGGTGGCAACCTTGCAGTCAGATGGGATAATATTTTGCCCTCAATGTCACAGTGTACACTGTACAAACTCAGCAGTGGCCAATTTACCTTTTATAATAATTCGAAGAAAGAGATAAAATTTTGACAAGTACAGTGCAACCTCCATTGAGGGGACCCCATTGGGACCAGGAGATCAAAGTATTGCCAAATAGAGGTGTCCCTTTAATAGAGTTGATATTACAAAGATTATATGAGCATTTTACTGGTCGGGACCAAGAGAAGTGTCCCCTTAACAGAGGTGTCCCTTTAATACAATGTAGAGTTGATATTACAAAGATTATATGAGCATTTTGCCAGCCGGGACCAAGAGAAGTGTCCCCTTAATAGAGGTGTCCCTTTAATAGAGTTGATTATTACAAAGATTATGTGAGCATTTTGCCAGGTGTCCCACAATAGAAGTTCCACTGTAGTAAGTTAGTTTTGAGTTCCACTGTAGTAAGTTAGGTTTGAAAGTAAAATTTGCATTCTGAGTATTTTTTACCGTTCTGTTAATTAGAGTCAAAACTGAGATGTTTTTCAAAGACAAAATTATTGTTCAAAAGCTGGCAGGCATACATTTCTGGCTGGGCCTTATAGTTTTTTTTTTCAGCTAACGTCAAAACAGTAACAACAATTAAAGTGAAAACCGACAGATCTGCCATTGATTTCCAACTTTTCAAAAGAACATGTTTCTATACACCATAGCTTACCCATTTGACATTAACTTCATCACACAATTTGGAAAGTTTTTGAAATTCATCCTTATTTTGCACTTCTGTTCCATTTATAGTTTTCCATCCATTTTTCTTCCATCTCACACACCAGTCTGTGGCTCCTGACAAATTAAAGGGTAAAGGGAGGGAAAAAGAGGCCAAAAAATGACAAAACAACTGAGATGCAATTTGTCAGTATTAGGGGTTTATAGGTTTCCAAAATCTTCAATTATTTTATCTTCATTTTATAATATTTTTTTATTATATTATGTTTTTTTTTTTTGGCATACACAAATTATGTAATGTAGTTCTTTCCCCTTTTAGTTTAAGGTGTCCATTATAATGGTTTATTACTGATATAAACAACAAGAACTACTTCAACTATGGAAATGTTTGAATTTTTTTTTGGGTTACACAAGTTATGTAGTTCTTTCCTGTTGGTTTAAGGTGTCCATTATCATGGTTTATTACTGATATAAACAGCAAGAACTACTTTAACTACAGAAATGTTTGAACACTTAAATTTTCGGACAAAAAAAGGTTTGAAAATTTAATCGTCCAAACAAAACAAATCCGAATATTTAAATGTCCAAACAATTAAAAATATGCATAGTATTTACTTTACTTGAAATTGTGTTTCGAAGCCCAGTGTGATCATGAAGCCATTTGTATAAAAAGTACTACAATATTTTATTCATCTTCATCGTCCTCTGGTATAATAAGAGACTCTTCAAAGTCGACAAGTTTAGGAACCTCTATTACATGTACCTCTCTATTACTTTCTTTAAAGTACAATTTTGAGCCAACCTAGCGTGAGTTGGATAGCCAGTGCAGTAAAAGAGCAAAACAATAACTAAAGAAGTAGACTTACTTGTTTTTTTTATAGTATTTGTTGTAAATCCTGTGATATAATAAAATTTTATATACCCAGATAGTCTTTCTTGTCTGAAATTTCAAACAAAACGTGTCCAAAATATGCCAAGAAAACATCCAAAAATGTCCGAAGTTTAACGTCTCCGTAGTTAAGGTCGCACATTTTAGGGCTTAGGTTCTAGAAAATTACATCCTTACCATTGATAGTGTACTTGCTGTCAGTCTTGATTTCTAATGTTTTATGTCCCAACTCCTTGGCAGTCTCAAGAGCCCTGATGGCAGCCTGTGTCAATCAATGTCCAACACACACAGATATTTAAATAATTATTAGCCTGTTGCAAACTTACTGCAAAATACGTTTGTTGTGTCCTCTTAATACATGAATTAGAGGTAATTTGGACTCCACACTACTGCTTCAATTGTGTGCTTTTATTCCATGTGCTCGCTCTCTCTTACTACTTCATGTAAGCTAATACATGACATCCCTCCTTTTCTTAAAGGAAACAAACAAGCCACAAGCAATAATAATTATTCTGAAAATTACAGTGGCATAACGCATAAAACCAAATGATATTAATCACTACAAAAATACTAGCAATGTTACTATGCTTAAACAACAACTAAAAGTCATATCCACATGGGTGTCCTTTAACGAAGTCAACAGGGTCCATGACTTAAACAAACATGCTGATTTCCTACAAGTGCATCAGTCACTATTTTAAAACAAAGTCCTGATATTTCACTGGTAGCCTCCTCTGTCTCTGGGGTCGTTCATGTCCTGATACCATCGGCATACTAGGGGTTGTCACTGGGTTAGGTGTCGCCTCTGCATTCACCGTAGTTGTATTGCCTTCACTTCCTGAATCTACCAGCGTCATGGGTGCAGTTTCAGCTGCTGCGGGATCACCTGATTCAATGGCTGGTACCATGGGTGCGGTTTCAGGCAGGTCTGATACAAATTTCTTTATGTGTGAGGAATTCCGTGAATATCGGGCACCGCCTTGGGACTCGACCACAACACTGTTTCCAGTTTTGTTCACAACTTTGTATGACAAGCACTTGGTCACCAATTTGAATGTCGGACAACTTTGCATTTCTGCGCTCATCCGCATACGTCTTGGTTTTTGCTTTGAACTCTGCATCTCTATCACGTACTTCCAGGTCTGGCCGATGATCAGAGTGCAGTTCCGGTAATTTTCCCCTTATTTTACGATTGAACAACAATTCTGCTGGGCTTTTACCGGTGGTGCCATGATCGATTCCTCTGTACTTGGTCACATATTTCCTGAGTTCTTCCCTCCAGTTCAGTCCTTCTGCTTGAGCAATGCGAATTCTCTTCATCAAAGAAGCATTTTGTCTTTCGACTTCGCCATTGGCCTGGGGCCACTTTGGCGTCACCTTTAGATGCAAGATCCCGTTATGGGCACAATAGTTCTGGAACTCTTCTGAGCGGAACTGTGGGCCGTTGTCTGACTTGATGGTTACCGGAAGTCCGTGGCGGCTGAAAATTTCCTCTAAGCTGTCGATTACTTTTGCAGAAGTTGTCGATGTCAGTATCGCGTACTCATAGTAACGACTGTAGTAGTCAACCACAACAAGTATCGAGTGTCCAGATGGGAGTGGTCCTAGCAAGTCTACTGCCAAATCTTTCCAAGGACCCTCTGGAAATGCTGTGGATCTCAGCGGCTCGGGCGGATCTGGACGTGCTACCAGCTGGCATCCATGACACGACTTGCAGAATTTCTCTGCTGCCTTATCCATAGCAGGCCACCACACCTTACTTCTCAGGTTTTGTTTTGTTCCTACAATTCCTAAGTGTCCTTCGTGAGCTAGTGCGACTGCTTGTGGTCTGAGTTTGTTTGGCAGTACAATACGGGTTCCTCTCAAAACTAACTGCCCAATTACACACAGTTCACCTGCTGCAGGTGCGTAAGCCTTACATTGCTCAAATCGACCAGTTCTGATGGCCTCTCTCAGAACTGTCAGTTCCTCGTCCATCGCAGATGCTTCTTCTACGTCTCTCGTAGTTAGAGCTTTTGGTGTGGCATTGATGGCTACAAACCGCACATACTCTTCGGCTCCATGCTTGTGGTTGGAAATATCATTCCGGTTGCTAAGCAGGCGTGAGAGCGGATCAGCAATGTTGCCTGGTCCTGGGGTGTAGACGATCCAGAAGTCGTAGGGCTGTAGGCACAGCACCCACCGCTCAATGCGAGCGCAAGGTTTAGAGCGGGGACCATATATAACCTCCAACGGTTTATGGTCAGTCACCAGATCAAATCTCATGCCATAGATGTATGCGTGATACCTCTCACAAGCCCAAACGAGGGCAAGGGCCTCCTTTTCGGTCTGGGAGTATCTGCGCTCACATTCTGTTAAGCTGCGGCTTGCATAGCAGATTGGCACCCATCCTCCATCCTGGTTCTGTACCAGCACCGCACCGAGTCCAACAGGACTCGCGTCCGCAATGACTTTCGTTGGGGCATTCTTATCAAAATAGGCTAATGTTCCTGCTTAAGCCATGCTCTGCTTCAGCAACTCAAAGGCAGCTTTTTGCTCGGGTCCGAAGTGGAAGGGTACATCTTTCTTGGTCAGCCTCCTCAGTGGTTCTGTCAGAGTTGCAAAGTGTGGGATGAATCTGCTGCTGTAATTAGCCAGCACCAAGAAGCTACGTACTTCACTGACAGTCGCTGGTTCTCTTGTTTCTTGCAACGCTTTCACCCTCTCCTCTGTTGGGCCGATCCCTTTCTCTGACAGGAGGATTCCCATGAACACTAATCTGTCCACGTTAAATAGGCATTTGTCAGCATTGAGAGTCAGGCCATGCTCTTGGAGGCATTCCATAGTTTTGTGAAGACGCTGGTCATGGGTTGCCTGATCTGGGCCATGTACAATGATATCATCAGAAATGTTGTCGACGCCCTCAATTCCGGCCAGAGCAGTTGCGATGTCATGTTGGTACTGCTCGCTTGCTGAACTCACACCAAATAAAAGACGCTTGTATCTGTATAAGCCCTTGTGGGTTACAAACGTTGTGATCTGACGTGATTCTGGTGTAAGTTCCAGTTGGTGGTATCCCCATCTTAGATCCAATTTGCTGAAGACTTTCGACCCATTCATGTTGTGTAGCAACTCGTCTACTGTTGGTATGTGGTGTCGACCGCGAACAATGGCCTCGTTTGCGCGCCTCATATCAATGCAAAGGCGTATTTCTCTATTTGCTTTGGGAACAATTACAACGGGGTTCACCCACGGTGTGGGCCCATTGACCTCTTCTATGATGTCACAGTCCAACAGTTCTTGAACTTTTTCTTCCACCTTGCCTTGTAAGTTAAAAGGAACACGCCTGAGGGGTTGGGCTATTGGTTTCACTTCAGGATCTATGTGTAATGTCACTTGTCTGGTTTTCAATTTTCCCACGCCGCGAAACACCTCTGGGTATTGCTGTTGTAGTGTTTGTTTGGTTTCAGCAACTGCGGCAACGTCAACACCAATCTTCAATACACCAAGCTTCATAGCAGTATCTTTGCCTAGGAGTGGTATCCCCTTGCCTTTAATCACTAGGAATTCTGCTTGGGATCTCCCTTGGCCGACCGTTACTTCACAGGTAAACCGACCTTTCACTGGGAGGGGCTTGTCGGATGCATATGTGTACAGCTTTCTGTCAACTGGGGCAGCTTCAGATCTGCATTTTATCTTCATGGCCTTTAAATTCTCCCACGCTTCTTCATCAATGATGTTATTCGTAGCTCCAGAGTCCACTAGCATCTCAAGGTTTATTCCACCTACGGACACAGTAAGCACATTTGATTCCACTCCACTGGTGACCTTAAAGGCATAATCGATTTGGTGTCCACTGGCTTGGCCTTCTCGAACTTGGTTAGCCTCTATTTTCTTTTGTTTGGTTTTACACACGCTTGCCCAATGATCCTTTCCTTTACACTTTCTGCAGGTCTGACCTCTAGCAGGGCACTTCGGATCTCGACCCAAATGAACACTAAGACCACATCTATAACAAACACTCTCCCTTGGTTTATTCACTTTGCTCTGTTTACCTTTGGGTTTTCTTGATTTTTCAAAAACTCTGTTTGCACTTTCTTGACCCTGACCTGTCGCGCCAAGTTCAGTCATTTGGTGTTCTACTTTCTCACACTGTTCAGCTATCTCGAGCGTGCGGGCTAAGGTCAGCTCTTGGCCTTCTTCAAGTAATTTACGCCTCACATAATTTGACGTACACTTACACAAAACGGCATCTCTGATCTGGTTATCGGCATCCAAGCCAAAATTGCAATTTTTCGATTCTTTCCTTAATCGGGTCACAAATTGCAGAACAGTCTCACCTTCCCTTTGGTGGATCCGATGGAATGTTTGTCGCGCAAAGGCGGAGTTGACCTTCGGGATGAAATATCCGTTGAGAGCTGTTACGGCTGCCGCGTAGTCGGTTGCTTCGCCAGTGTCTGCAAGGGTGGAGAATATTTCCTGGACGTCAGGTCCGGCTAGGTGAAGCAGCGAAGCTCTTCGCCGTTGTTTGGTGGCATTCGTGTTTTCGTTAATTATCAAGCCTTTGCTGTCGGCGAACAGTTCAAATGAGGTCAGCCATCTTGTCCACCTCGGTCCTAAAGTGGCGGGTTCCGAGTAGCAGTCGAACTTGGGAATCGCATTAGCGCCGTTTTCGTTCGAAGAAAACATCTCTCGAATCACTTGTCCTCGTCGCCAATGTTGTGTCCTCTTAATACATGAATTAGAGGTAATTTGGACTCCACACTACTGCTTCAATTGTGCTTTTATTCCATGTGCTCGCTCTCTCTTACTACTTCATGTAAGCTAATACATGACAACGTTTATATGAGAAAGGATTCTGACATCAACGTATAGCATTTTATGAATTATGAAATATGAATGATCCAGTTTAAGGAGTCAATGCCTGTGCTATAAAGCCAGTAAGTTTCCATGTACATTTCTATGTACAACTCTATCAAAGTCTTGACTGTTCTGGAATTAGAATATTACAGGAATTATTTGCTTTTGAATTCCAATTATTTCTCACACTAACACTGTATATTGCACAAGTTTTGCACCCTCGCAAACATCATAAAAACATCCACAAAATGGTTTGCTAGTCTGTTATTATTATTATAGGATGGTATGGATTTGACATTAAACCACATAAAGTTCTGATTGTTAGGCTTCTTACCATTATTTCTGCTCTTTGATTGGTTTGCTTTCCTTCTAGTCTATCACTGATATTCCTGGGTAAAAAAAGATATGCGACTAAATGTATAAAAAGAATAATTTTTTTATACCATTATTACCTTGTAAAAAAGCACCCACCCTTGTTTAAGCACGGTCTTCCCTTGAATAAACACCCCCAACTTATTTAAAATCAGTTCACCTAAAGGCAACTATACATGTATCAACTACAAACCATTGACCATTTTAAAAATGACGGTTTAGATTGCAAGGAAAAAACGATATGCAAAAAACAGCAATGATTTCACTGTGTTGCCATAGTAACTCTGATCCCGATAAAACTCACTTTGTCATAAGCTTCCATCTACATCTTGCAAAAGTGTAACACTGGATTTCCTGGTTTTAATATTTGTTACGTGTTACACCGCTGTATTTCATTATCAAACTGGGAAGGAATCACTACTTGAAAATCCAAACCTTTCAATATTTTATTGTTTTGATTGCATAAAGAACCAAACTTACCTGGAATTTCCAGGACCCCAATAAACTCCAATCCCAGCCCTAGCACCATTTCTGCCATTCTTTGTGCAGCAACCATCGGTATAAACTACTGGCCAACTGTCTGAGGAGTTGACCCCACTTGAAGATGGAAATGAAGAACTAAACGACAAACCAGAAGAACTTGATTGTGTAGAGGAGCTGGTGTCAGAAGGTTTAAAGTGCTTATAACTTGTGGAATTATTAGAACTGTTATCGGACATCTCATTGTAAGATCGTTTTCTGCTTCCCTGTGATAAAGGAAAATAGCAACTGTTATCACTAGTGTCTGCAAACTAGACAGATGGGGGAAGTACATCTACAGTAAACTTCTCCTAATAAAAACAATCAGGAACATGATTTGGTGTTCCTGTAGCAGCAGGAGTTATTTTCTACTATAAGTACATCATATTTCTTAGGTTTTAACTCCTGTCTACTAGTGAAGTGCAATTCAGGGGGGAGGGGGGGGGGGGAGTTAATCGGACAAGTAATTTCAAATCAGCTAAGCATGTGGCAAGGATGATTGAAAATTAATTATGAGCACAGAGTTCAATTACCAATAATTATTGAAGGGCTCCTGGCAAAAAGTATCTTTTCAGGGTCAATTTTTTTTGCTCAGAATTACTTGAAATTTTGCATGTGGCCTTCAGTTCAATGGCAAAACATTGCCCTGTATTTTTCTCGCATCAATAACAAAATTCGAGATAAAAATGTCTATGGATCTACTTTTTTGTACTTAAACGTCAAGGATATTTTCTATCAGTTTGAATGCAGGAGGAAAACAGCGAAAAAAGAACCCATTTAAGTGCACCTGATTGATGTTTGCACAACACAGGTGTCCAATTACAGCTATCCAAGTTGTAATTGGATAGGTACAATTGAACACACATGACTGCGTGCCAATAACATAAGAAATAAGTGCGGGGATGACCAATCACAATATTATTTAGAATTATATTTTTGTTATTGATACGATTAAACATGTAAACAAGGTTTTTGTATTATTGATAGTAAAGTGTCTGCAAGGTCAGAGTTGACTGTATCCTTTGGAATTTTGGGTGTGAGTGTACTGAGACTACATATAGATGCTTATACAGGGTTGTCAGAAACATTTGAAGTAGACAACTAATTTTGGAAAGTAACTGGATATTATTTAAACAACGTGCAGTTCCAGAAAATATCCATACTCCCCCCACGGAAGTTTTTTTGTTTAGCACCCCCCATCCCCCTAGGAAATTCCAGTTTAGCTTCATACTTTGCTTCTAAAATGTTGGCTTTTAAGACCACACTCCCCCTAGGAATTTCCAATGACCTTCCATGGGGTGGGTATGGATTTTTTCTGGAACTGCACAATATCATTTCCTCTAGAGAACTGTCAAGCAAAGTGGTCAGCCAATAATTACAAAGCTAGTGGTGATTTTTGCTAGCATCCAGCTTCTTTTGACAACCCCGGGCTGCACTTTTTGGTCAATTTTTTAAGTCTGAACTTTTGGAAGAAAAATCCAACAAGACATCTATTTTTGATGCTGTGAATATGAATCACTGGCGCTATTATTTTTTATACAGCATTTGAAACAGTAGAAATGCTTGAACTCTGTATTAAAATCAAGCTCCTTGCTAAGTCCTTTGCTGATGTAAAATTTAAGGTATAAGGTATAATTTATTTACCGTCAGGTACATGGGGAGTGGTTGCCCAATCTCCCGAGCCAGAGGCTCATGATAAAAGTGACTGACTATAAGCATTATTAAGCATTTCTACTGTTTCAAATTAATGCTGTAAAAGAAGCAGATTCTTGTCCAGGGTTAGAGAGTTCATTGGATTTTTCTTCCAGAAAGTAGAAACTTTAAAATTACCCTAAAAATGCTCACCAGCCTTCTTTGCACTCAGCCCTTTGTATTTTTGCAAATACCACAACTCAAGAAAAAAAAAAATCACAGTTACCAAAAATTAGAACTATCAAAATTTTTTAATGGTATATGGTGCTCTGTTTAACAATGATACTCACATATGAAGGTGGTTTTGTATAGGAATAATTACTGCTAAACCCAGAGTCACTGCCACAGACAAAACTGTCAGCTTCCTCTTGGGTAGAAAACTTCTTGAATCGGGCACCAGGAAAGCCTTTGATATGACTTTGACATTCCTTCCTAAAATCATATAAACAAGTTTTCAAAGCCATTGTTGGTCAAATTCTCCATGATGCTGAGGTGACCATAAGGCAGATGTCTGTGAATAGGGATGATGGTGCTTAGAACTGACTGATACATACAAGTTTTAATCATCACTTCTGCAAAGATTTGTTGTGCATGGATCGCTTTAGGGCGGTGGAGTCTCAGGTTGCCTTTACATATATATATATATATATATATATATATATATATATATATATATATATATATATATATATATATATATATATATATATATATATATATATATATATATATATATATATATATATATATATATATATATATCGGATTGGTGTCCTGTAGTTGCCTAGCAACAAAACTGCAACAAAGCTCCAATTGACGTGATCCAGTGTGATGATTGACTGGGAACAAGAATGTCTCAACTTCAAATTTCTTGGCCATTGTGGCCATGCAACCCAACCTCTTCAGTTAAACCAGAAATTCCATCTCTCCCTCCCCCATCACTAAAATTTTCCAGTGCATCCTCCCCTGAGTTTCGCAAGGTTCTGCAAGACTTTCTAGTACTAGCAGTAATCGGAGATTATGGAGACGCGTTCAAAGGTTTCTGGCAAAAATGAGCCCCTGAAAAAAGCAATAGGGGCGGCCATTTGGAAGGCCGGACACCAAAAAATCTCAAATTTTTCTGCAAGGCACAGGGAAACCAACACGAAATTAGAATTGCATTCTTCGAACGTGATTATTGTTGTAATGATAGTCAGAAAATAAAGAAAGATAATTTACTGGAAGAGTGAGAGAAAATAGGCGAGAAATTAAAGATAATATTAAAAAGGTTTTCCGTAAGAACAGAAGAGCAAAACAGGGACGAGGGAGGAAATGTTCAACACTGTTAAAAGGCATTTTCCGCAAACAAGCATATGGCCCTATGCATAAATTACTGGTACAAACGTTTTTTTGGTTCCTTTTCACCAAACTAATAGAAATTAATAGAACAAGTTAAAAAAACTTACTGAGCCCATTATGCAATTTATAGTTGGAGCCTTTATGAAGTTAAAAATGAAAGGATAAGTTATGTTCGCCATTGATTGAATGTACATGTGGTTTGGTCGAACTTTGGTTGGAGGTAAAATTCATACCATGTTCGAAATACTCCTGTCTGTCTTCCCTTTCGTACCGCATAGAAGCCACCTTTACGTCCCATTGCAAAGGCTTTGTAGATTTTCTGAAGCTTTGAAAGCATAAACAGCTAGCGAAACAGACGAAGTTCGAGAGAACAACAAATTCTTCAAAATGGCGCGAAGGACAACTTTGTAACCACCCATTGATATCCAGTCTTACACGGACTAAACAACGCCTGGTCAATTTTGAATAGAATGCTTTTGAAGCGCGCGAGAATGGAGAAAAACCCGAAAAAGCACTTGATAAACGGAAAAATAACTGGTACGATGGATCGTAAGAGGAAATCTGCCTGTTTAACGTAAAACAGCGGGGCAGCTGTGGGTAGGAGATCGAAGGTGGTACCGAAATTGATAAATTTGTATCCTCCTAGATAATATATTGCCTTCACTATGACGAATGATAGTTTCATTGGTAGGTATTCAGTCTTCCTTAAGTATTTCATTGTGTAGTTTTGAATGTTTGCTGTTTATATTAACCTTATTTTTACGATTTTTATACGAGTTTGGCTTTTTCCCAGTGGGAGGGATGTACTGAAAAAGAGAGAAAGACACAAGGAGATTTTCTTGAGTTGAAATTTACAATTTTGGCATTTTGTTGGTTTAACAGGATCTTGCCCAGTATTGTTTTTAGATGGTAAGATTCTGGTAGTTTTTTTTGCTTTGTTTTGTTTTGTTTCTGTTTCTGCTTTTTTTCTTATTTATTTATTTATTTATTTTTTTTTTTTTGGGGGGGGGGGGGTATTCAGTTCAGATTTAAAACTGGAGGGACTTAAGAAAGAAGGTTAATGGGCACTTATAGGTGCGTTGAATCATATTGCTTCAGCCATACCTCTTCATCACTGTTACACCCCAGTATTCCCACCATCTGCCCCCCCCCCCTCCCCCAGATCATTCCCCCTCCATAACTATTCAGTTTACTGCCAGTTTACTGTCTTTTACTTTCTACACTACAACGTAGGTACAATTTTTAAAGGCAGGTGCGTAGCAACCTGTATGCATGTACACATGTGCATACCTGAAGAAGTTAAAAAAAAAAAGATTTTGGACTTGAGGATGGCGGGGGGGGGGGGGGGGGGGAGGGGGGTTAAAATGATGTTATGATCTTGGTATTAGAGCAGTTGTCAATTGAGTGTAGTAAAACCAAAACCAAAGTAATTACTCTGACCAATCAAAGCAGTCGTAAACAATCCAATGAACCAATCAGAGCTTGAAGCAATTACATGTTACAATTACATTACATGATTGTTTGAGAAAGTGGCGCAAGATTTTTTAGCCAATCACAAAGCGTAGCAATGCAAAACCAAAGCAATTGTGCAATTACTTTTGACACTCAATTGAAAACTGCTCTAAAATACATGGGTGGATGGATGGAATTGACATCCATAAAGCCACATAAACTCCAAAATCTTGAATATTCTTAACTTCAATATTAGAGGAAAACAAAAAAGAAGCAAATGACCTAACTGTACATCTACAGCATAATAAACAGTACCACAGAAAAGTACTGCCGAGTAGCTTTTACACTTTAAGCCTTTAGGATTTTATGCACAGATGCAGAAGTTACCAGAACCACCTTGTACAGCATACTTAAGGTTACAGTGTACCTTCGGGGGTGTCTCCAGTATAACAGCTCTAGCGTCTTAAGATTACACTTAATATACCCAAACCCAGATATCAAATTAAAGCTTATAGAGCTGGCTATCTAAATATGGAAACCATTTGCTAATAAATTGAATTGTCGAATTTTTTACGACGTCTAAATTCCATTGTCCGAATCAGCTTTAAAACGCTATAACTCAAAGCGATTATTATATTTTGCTAATTTGATTTGTTCTCAGGTTTCCGGACACGAAGCGCTAAAAAAACGTGTCGGCGATTTCCCATATTCAATTGCAGTGAAAAGTTACAGAATATTTTCGAAAAGGGGAGAAAAAAATTTGGAATGATCGCACGGAAATGGCTCTTGACGAGAAAGTTTTGGGAATTAAGAAATTCGCCGACACGTTTTTGTTGATTATATGTTAGCCTAGCTTCTGTCCAAATTTAAGGAAAATCGAACAAATTCCCTTTGAGTTGTAGCTCTTTAAAGTGTCCCCAACAAGCGAAAAATTAACTTTGAGAAAACGGCGCTTAAAAAAACATATCGCTTAATAAACAAACTCCGCCCACAAAAGTTATACCGTCATTTCTCCGTCAATTTTCACTATTTTTCGATAATTTTTTTTTTGGATGAAAGTTCATTCTGTAAACTTTATTTTAACGTCAAAAAAAAATTTTCAATAAATTTTCGATCTGAAGGTACACTGTAACCTTAACAGCATCACAGGAAAGTACTGCTCATTAGCTTTCATTTGAATGGTCACACCAAGGATTTTTTCTACAGAATCAAAAGTTAGAACGATCTTGCACGGCATAATAAACATCACCACAGAAAAGTACTGTTCATTAGCTTTCATTTGAATGGTCACACCCAAGGATTTCATCCACAGACTCAAAAGTTAGAATCAACTTAACTGAGTACAACATAATAAACAGTACCACAGGAAAGTACTGTTCAGTAGATTTCAATGATCACACTATAGGATTTCATGTCTTTCATCCGCAGGCTGCCCTTTATCTCGAAATATAATCAATTCCCTGTGCATTTGTCTCTTTCAAGTTGCTGTCAAGATTATTCATTAATTAAAATGAATTCGGCTTTTTCTCTCTGATATTTACAGAGTAAATGATATGTCACCATGTGTTTGCTCACAGCTCTTAATAAATATATAGGAAATTTAATATGACCGTCATTGTACATAATGATTAAAACCGTTATCAATTTTACTGACTAAAAAATAAAAATCAAGGGGTATAAATAATTAGGGTTCAGCGTCAGGAATGAGATAGGGTTCAGTGGCAATCCATGTAGATCTTTATCTAAGTACAGGGCTGGAAATAATTTTGGGACGTCCACCGGTCAAGATGACCGGCCAAATAAATTTTAGCTCGGTCATACGTAATTTCTGGCCGGTCAAATATAACGAATTTAATTTTCTACAAGTACACAATATGACCCCCCCCCCCCCCCCCCCCGTTTGTGGTAGCTTTGTTATAGCCGTTTACGGTAGTTTTACCAGCAACTTTACGATAACGTTACGGCAACTTTACGATGGCTTTGCGATAACTTTACGGTAGTTTACGGCAACTTTACGATATAACGTTACGGAAACTTCTTTACGATAACGGCATGGTAGCTTTGCGATAACTATACGGTAGTTTACGGGGACTTAACGATAACGTTGCGGTAACCGTTTACGATAACTTTACGGTAACTTTCGTAACTATACGGTAGTTTTACAGGAACTTTACAATAACGTTACGATACATTTGCTATAACTTTACGGTAGTTTTACGGGGACGTTACGGTAGCCGCTTTGCGATAATTTTACGGTAGCTTTACGGGCAACTTTACGATAACTCTAGGATAACTTTTGCGGTAGTTTACGGAAACTTTACTATATAACGTTAACTTTACGATAACGGCATGGTAGCTTTGCGATAACTATACGGCAGCTTTCATAACTATACGGTAGTTTTACGGGGACTTAACGATAAAGTTGCGGTAACCGTTTACGCGATAACTTTACGGTAGCTTTCGTAACTATACAGTAGTTTTACGGACGATAACGTTACAGTAACCGTAACCGTTTACGATAACTTTACAGTAGCTTTCATAAATATACGGTAGTTTTACGGGAACTTTACAATAACGTCACGGTACCTTTGCTATAACTTTACGGTAGTTTTACGGGGACGTTACGGTAAATCTAACGTTACGTTAGCCACTTTGCGATAATTTTACGGTAGCTTTACGGGTAACCTTACGATAACTCTAGGATAACTGCGATA
Organism: Cladopsammia gracilis; assembly: GCA_022457155.1. Lineage (NCBI taxonomy): Eukaryota > Metazoa > Cnidaria > Anthozoa > Scleractinia > Dendrophylliidae > Cladopsammia > Cladopsammia gracilis. The sequence goes on along the minus strand of JAJGOT010000014.1, from coordinate 1,533,665 downwards.
TTTATTAAAGTGCATACCTTATTATAGGAAATTAACGCTCCTATATAAGGTCTTTGAAATTAATGCGACTTAAATGAACGCGAATTGGAGGGAAAATTTCTTTTGAATAAAGGAAATTAACGCGAGAGAGGTGGCAAATTTTCAGAATGAAGAAAATTAACGCGATTATTGATCTCTCTCTGAAAGATACTTTGGCGGACTGTGTAGTACCAAAAAAAAAAAACGGATGTGGAGAACCGCACTTCTGAAAGCAAGAATGAAATGGAAATATTGCAGATGACATATCTTTAAGGCTTTTACATTGTAAAAGATTGAAAAATAGTGTCCAGAAACTGAGGTTATTGTTTCCTACGGTTGCTATATGTGCCGAACGGTATCCAGAATTTGGGGTGAAATTGAGGTCTCGGAAATGAACTCTACACTTAAATAATGTCGCGGAAATTAACGCTCGTAAAAATTAACGCGACTTAAATTAACCCGAATTTTGAGAATTCGCGTTAATTTCATGGAGTGTTAATTTCCTATTATAAGGTAGTAAACAACAGCTGTTTTATTAAATTTGATTTTCTAAAGTTTTAAAAGGATCACTATGAATGTGACCGGTCAACATGACCGGCAAGACGAACGTTTGACCGGTCAAAGCCCCAATCAGGCCGGACATTGTCCGTTGACCGGCCGTTATTTCCAGCCCTGTAAGTATGGAATTCTCAATGATTTACCTTTAAAATTGGCGTTCTCTTTGCTGTTAGCCGACTTCAACAGGCTTAAATGCCAAGGAAACGGAAGAAATAAAAAATATTAACATGGCACGGTGTTCAGTTTTAATTGCAAGTCTAGTTAATCTGAGCTAAAGACATCAGTTTCCACAGCATTGTTTTCATAGCATGGAGGTTGTTTGCACGCGAAATCGCCATGAGTGAGGCCGAACTGACAACTAAATTGGTTTCAATTAATACTTACATCGTTAAAAAGTCATCTTTAAGCCGAATATGTCAGTAATTGTAAAGAAACATTAATCAATAATTTAAAACAACACTGTGACGTTTTCTTTCTTATCTTGTGTAAAATACCTGCCATATTTACAAACTGTAAATTTGCGTATTTAAAAGTGTAAGATATCCTTTCTTTCCTAGCCGGGTCATCTAGAAGACCTGCAAGTCAATATCCCCGACTTTTTAGGAGAGTGTTTTGGTCGAATTCACACCATGCGAGCTTCAATTTGTTTTCAGTCGGTAAGTGTGAACCGTTTTGCCTTTACGCTTTTATCTATTCTTTTTTTTTTGTAAACGATGTTTACCGAGTGATTTCGAAGGAATAGTTACAGGGAACGCGATGTTCAAGTGTTTTTTTTGGTCCGCGAAAACTCGGCTCGGCTGCATTCAATTGTGATAAAATTGTGAGCTAAATTGAATTGCCACTCTCGCGAGCGAGCAATAACCGTTTTTAGCGTTTGCATAGTTACACTGCGGAAGAAACCATTTGTTTTGACTACGGACACTGTCCCCGGCTGAAATGTCGTGTTTTCATGATTATCGCCGCGCGTGCGCTTACTTTAAGCTTACTTTGTTATCTTGATATTGGAAGACACCATCGTCAAAAGTGATAGAAGCAAAGGAATATGACCTATTAAACAGACAAAATAACGGCTAGAAAAGTCCGACAAGAATGACAAGTTTGATTTCCTGACCGCCTGTCAAGACCTGTCAGTAAATCGAATTTCATGAACTGTAGTTCACCTCAATCCTTGCAATCATACACTTTATCTTCAAACTACTGCTTTTGTTTTGCTCTATAGAATCTTTTTATCCAACTGAGTTGTATATTTGTTGGCATTTGGCGATATAACGTGGACTGAATTAGGATGAGCGAAATTATTATATTTCGGCTGGACAGTCCCGGGGACAGTGTCCTTTTAAAATCTCACAAACTGAATGAGAAAATTTGCGACGTTCAAGTCCGGCCTTACTTCTATCCCTTTTATTCGCCGTTTTTAGTCGCTTTTTATTCGCCGCGTTTTCTTTGCGAAATAGGCTATAGAATAACTACCGTTTCAAAGTTTCAGTGAAACGTTTTAATCAACGAAAGTTTTAATTGTATTGTGCAGTCGAACCTCTCCTATCGGACACCTCCATAGTAATACGGACACCTCTCTATTACGAAAATCATACAATCCCTACAAGTCTATGTAATACACGTAGGACACCTCTACTAGTAATGCGGACACTGGGGTCTATCTCTTTGATGTAAGGAGGTTCGTCTGTACTCATTTAAGCTAAACAGGGTGTCTTTTTCTTTATTAAATCAGAAAAGCCAATAAACGAGTATTTGAGTCATATTTTCAACGCAATTTCCAAGTTTTTTTTTTTCAATTTTCGATTGGTTTATTGCAGTCGAAATTAAGTGTTGGCTTTGTGTTTTTTTATTAATTTACTTTGTCCACTTTATATCGACCGATTAATTTTTAAGTTTTATTATTTGACTTATTTGTTGTACTATATCGATCCATTTCATATCCTGGTGAAATGTCAATAGGCCGGCGGCATCTCGAGACACTGGCTCAGTTACATGTAAACTGAAGCCGTTTTCTTGTGCCATATTAATACAGCATTATATCGGGATTTGAAATGAATGACATGCTTCATGCAAAAAAGGGAATGTGTGCTTGCTCTTCTATCTCCAAGAGATTTTCTTGTGAACAGCGAAGCACGGCGCTACAAACCAAGTCGGCGAGGCAGTTGTCCCTTTCGTAAAAAGTCGATGCCATTTTAGCGACACTTAGAAAAATTCTCACCAATTTTAGAATTATTTTTTCTATCAGAAAAAGAAAAATGCAATTAATTACCTAGAATCGAACCCGGAACCTCTGCATGCTGACATCTCTCCTTTACCACTAGACCACTGTGTTGATCCGGCAAACCCACGAAAAATTTAATTAAAATAAATGCTTTTCTTAATATATATCAATAACAAAAAAAAAAAAAAAAAATCAATAACGGGTCACCCTAACCCTAAATCTTACCTAACCGCGAATCTAGCTTAGATCTAATAATCGCTTTACCTAGGCCCAATTTTATCTAATAATGATAGCCTATTTTCGTCCCAATCCAGGCATAAACTAGAGGGAAATAGCATCGACCATCACAAAAGGCTTGGTTACTAATGAATGCTAATGATGGCATCGACCGTTAAAAATGGCATCGACCGTTAACGAAAGGGAAATCAGCGTCGGCGAGGAGCTCGAGGCCGATCGAGCCGGGAGGCCGAGGAAAGGTCCCAAGACACTCGCCAGTTCACCGTTTTTTGACCTATCAAAATCGCTTAATGAAAATAAAGTTACAACATCATATTTTTAAGCTATTATTTTGCGCTATTTCTCCCAGTAAATCAATCAGATTGAATACCTTGTCCGCGCGCTTCCTTCCCCCGTGGCAGAAAAATTCTAAATTAAGAAGTCCGTTTTCCACGTTGATTTCGGCCCAGCAACTATAAACGTAAATACATTTAACAGCGTGATCGAGAAAAAGAGGTTGTACAGACAGCTAAACTACGATTTTATAATAAGAAGTTTTTATTATAAGTCACACAAAACGAACTCACAGAACTGGGATTTGAACAATTAAAAGCGCTAATAATTTGCTAGAAGTGATGAGCTCTGAAACGTCAAATTATCCGTCATCGTAATACTTCATATGAACAAAGAAAATTTTCATTGGTGATAAATTAAATTTTAAACTGGGCAAAAGGGGTGAAATTAAAAAAAAAGAAGAAGATAAAACAGACATATACGACTTTAAGTTATTAATTTCGATTCATTTCAATCGACTTTTTCTCTGTAAACATAACGTTGTCAAATATGCTGTCGCACCATCTTGAAACGCCGTTTACCGCTAGAAGAACTAATGTTCTACCGTTTCCAATGTTTACAGGAACTGTTTTCGAAATAATTTGATTAATAAATTGGCTCTGAAAAGCTGATAAAGATTTGAGAAAAACTAGCGTCGACCTTCGCTCTTGTCAATGCTCAGTGTGAAGTCAACGTTTCAATGTTGAAGGTTCTAATTCTGGACTGATCATTTTTAAAAAAAACTATCGTACCAAACGCCACTATGTAAATATTTTTCGTTAACGTCAAGGCTTTTTTGTCATTGCATTGACAAGAATAAGCAGCTGGCGCAAATTGCTCGAAATTGGAACTTTTCTAATTTAGTATTGAATCGAAGGAACGTCCGAGGAAAACAAAACTCTTCCGTTTTTATATTGCTAGCAGCCACGGCCTTACAACAGCTTTGAAATGGCATCCAAAAGTTTCAAGCAAGATCCAAGGTTTGTGTTATCTGTTGGCTCTAAAAGATGCCGCAAAGGCGGCTCCTAGAATATCCACTTGGTGAAGGTTGAAAAACAAACGGCAAAACACGAAAGTACCCGTTCAACAGGGTTCGTTTGAATGTTCATTCACAGATTCAAAACTTAAGGACCACTTTGTTAGAACAAGTTCGAATTTCAGCACCAGAGAAAAGTACTGCTCAATAGCTTATATTTAAATGGTCAAACTATAGATATCATTCACATTTCACTTTGTTAACACAACAGATTTTAGCACCATCGGAAAGTGATGCTCAATAGGTCATTTTTAACCCGTGAATACGCGCAAGGGTAATGAACAGGTATCGCAAGATCGGAGACGACGGAAAATTCACTTACTCGCTCACTCGATCCATCACTCAGACGTAAACGTTTTCCGCATATCTACGTTAAAATAACAAAATTTGGCCTTGTTGATTAGCCAAATCCTACGTAGTGTAGTAGTGTAGTGAAGTGGAGGAGGGGGCTGAAGCACGTGAGTTCGATTCTCGCCCAGGACGGATTTTTTTTTTTCCGAACTGAAAATTACTGTTTTTTTTTTTGGCGTTCGTCAAAAGTCGTTACATTTATTTCCAAAAAAAAAAACCGCAATATTGCGTTACCGTTAGCATTTCGTATTCACTCGTTGGCTCGCACTGTCAGAGGAGCCTTTGATCATTTGAATGGCCACACAAAGGATTTCGACCAGACCACAGATTCAAAACTTAAAACTGCTTTGTGCAGCGCAGCACCACAGTGAAATAATGCTCAAAAGCTTTTATTTGAATGATCATATTTTGGCTTAGAATTCGTGCACAGACGCAAAAATAAAGCTAGAACGACCTTGTACAGCATACCAAATAATAACAACCACACGAATCATCCACAGACTCAAAACGGTTAAAACCTGTAAAAAGAAACAGGTCTAAGCACTTACATCAAGAAAGGGAAGTGTTAAATGCAGCGCAAAGACTTGACTCCATCACCACGGTCATGTTAAATTTTAGTGGCAGGGATTCTTTCTGTCGTCTAATTTGCAGTATTTTGTTTCTTTTTTATTATTTTAGGAAAGCTAAATCACCCATGGATAGCCCAGATAAAGGTAATACACTCTTTTTTTATATACGAACGTTCAATTTTTGGGCTGAGGCGGGGCTAAGTCGGATGTTCTTACGTTTGGCGATTTGAGCTTAGTAAATCATAGTTCTGACACCAAATTTAATTACTCTGACCAATCACAGCAGTCGTAAATAATCCAATGAACCAATCACAGCTCGAAGCAATTACATGTCTGCGGCGTCAAGCGCGGGAAAACGCGTGCGAGCAAGTCACGAGTAGTTTTGGTTTTACTTCTGATTGGTCGAGAAAGTGGCGCGAGATTTTTTAGCCAATCACAAAGCGTAGCAATGCAAAACCAAATCAATTGTGTAATTACTTTCGACACTCAATTGAAAACTGCTCTATTAGACATGCTTGCTATTATAAAATGGAAAAAGACGTTTTTAAGCGCATTGTTAACATGGTAAATAAAGAAGTTCTTCTTCAGCCTGGCTATGTTCTAAGCACGTTCTTAAAATTCTGGCCAATCTTATAAAAATAGTTCTTAAATAAAAAATAGTGTAGTGGATGCATTTTAACGTTTCATGGGGAAAATCCCATATAGAAGGGAAACAACCAGTTCCTTCCAAAATGTTTAACGTGTCAGAGTACAAATGAGACACATTTGATATAATTTTACTCTTGGAAAATCCTTCAACAAACAGCCAACAAACAGCTTCGCAGGATGAAATATAATGCCTCCTGCTTTTTTGATTGTCCCGATTTTCACTTATACTTATCATTTATTATCAATATACGCGGCCAAATAAGAAACTGCCTTCGAGAAAACACGCGTGAGTGGCGGGCGATATTGAATTTGACGGGCTGCAAACGCATTTACGGCCCTGTTTCTGTTAAACATTTTTGTTATTAAACGAATTTGTACGATTTGGCCTTGTGCATTGATAATAATGATAATCACATGACTTTTGTCAGGCATATAGTTTATTTGTGTCCCTCGTAGCATCATTTGCACCCTCGCTCCGCTCGGGCGCAAATGATGCTACTCGGGCCACAAATAAACTATATGCCCTCCAAAAGTCATGTGATTGTCCTATTTACAGTAGCTGCATAGAGCGGTCTTTACTTGAGTGTCGTAAAACCAAAACCAAAGTAATTACTCTAGCCAACCACAACAGACGTACGTAATCCAATGAACCAATCAGACCTAGAAGTAAATACATGTCGGCGGCGCCAAGCGAGAGAAAACGCGTGCAGGCAAGTCACGATTGGTTTTGGTTTTGTATGTACTTCTAATTGAATGAGAAAGTGGCGCGAGATTTTTTAGCCAATCAGAAAGCGTAACAATGTTAAGCGAAAGCAATCGAGAAATTACTTTCGACACTCGATTGAAAACTGCTCTAACCAGATACATATTCCCTCTCATCTTCTTTTTATGTACTTGCTATCATGTAGCGCTTATGCGCCCAAGAAGACTCAGCATCTTGGAGGAACGGAGAGAGGATACGTTCTACACGGATTTAAGGCGTGAATGGAGATCAGGCAGCATAGCTGTGGTTACTGATTCCTTCAAGACTCTTCCTGGTATTGTAAGTAAATAAAGTTATACTAAGCGAGCTTATAGAAAACAGTTTTCAGTTGAGTTTCGTTAAACCAAAACCAAAGTAATTACTCTGACCAATCACAACAGACGGAGACAATCCAATGAACCAATTAGAACGCAAAGCAAATACATGTAGCCGGCGCCAAGCGCGGGAAAACGCGTGCGAGCAAGTCACGATTGGTTTTGGTTTTACTTCTGATTGGTCGAAAAAGTGGGGCGAGATTTTTTATCCAATCACGAGCCGAAGCAATGCAAAACACAAATGAAAACTATTTTAGTTTAGTCTAACGGCCCGGACCATGATGCACCATAGCGCGCATAAACTTGCAAAAACGAACGAGGACAACGTTTCCCAATTTATTCTTACTGTTTCACCGATTTACCGATAGCAAAGCATATATAATATATTGTATGTATAAAGTTTATCTTTTTAACGTTTTTATATAAATTTAAATTAAAATTAGCATTATTATAATAGTTTAATTAGGATAAGTTATTTTTTGTATATATTCATCTTTTACAATAATTTATAAATGTAATTAGTTTAATGATATATTAATTACGCAGGGCCCCAATGGATATCAGTCTAGAGCTGAATGGGTTACCCTACATAAGAGTTTACTACTACTACTACTACTACTACTACTACTACTACTATCTCCGAGTTAGCAAGCGCGCGCGCTTCAAAGACAACAGTTAAGTGAAAACACAATTCAGTGAAATCAATTCGTGAGCGGGCCATCTTAGCGGTCCGTATAGTAAAATTTGGACCTCTCAGGGAACCAATGATGAGAATGCTTCCTTTTCAGCGCGGAACAGTTGAGCCATAAAATAAAGGATCTTATCCACAACTTCAAAAGCAAGAACCACATTTCACGACATGCTCCAGAAACCATGGCCATCCGGTGTTATTAATAAGAAAGTAACGTTCGAAATCATGAAGATGGGACCGAAATAATCCATGCTTGGGTATCCCAAATATCTAGACAAACACTCCAATAAATAAACGTAGACTTTCCTTTATTGAGGGTTTTATTGAGTCCAGTATTCAATGCTGGCTTGAGGTGTTAAATAAAGAAAACTTCCAAAATGAACAGGACATTTCAGTTTTGGATTTGGCAGTGGCTTTTCTTTTGCGTCACACGTCTCTTATTATCTTATTTTCCAAGTGGTAGCGAGGTTCATACATAATGTTTTTTCACATTCAATTTTTGCGAACGTTTTTGCCAAAATTGTAGGCAGGACATTCATGAAGTGGTTTCTACATCATACAACTTGACCATCTTCTTTTATACGTTTTTTTTGTAAAAACACAATTCAGTGAAATCATTCGCGAGAGGTCCATAGGTAGGTAAGGTAAAGTCGCACACGGGCCACGATGGCCCACACGGCCGGAGCTTAACCCGGTTTCCGTAGCATGAAGCAACTAGGAATATTGCTACTCCCCCCCTGGATGGGATGCTAGTCCATCGCAGGGTTACCCCCAGCATTTTGTCGCCGGTACCCATTTATTCACCTGGGTGGAGAGAGACAGTGTGGAGTAAAGTTTCTTGTCTAAGGAAACAACACGACGGCAGAGACCAGGCTCGAACCACCAACCTTCAGGTTGAAAGTCCGACGCGCTAACCACTAGACCACCGTGCCGCCCACGAGAGGTCCATAAACATTGCAAAATTAGAACCGCCGAGGGAACCAATCAGAATGACCCTTTTTCTTTATCGAGACTTTAAGAAACGGGCCCTAGTTATACCATATAATAACGGAATAAAGGTCGTCGATCACTCTGTCATTCAGGCATGAAATACATACACCTTATTTGATGGCTTGACAGATAATACGCGCGGATATTTTACGAGTTGCGTAGTACTTTTCCGAGCCCCGTAGGGGTGAGGAAAAATACGAGCAATGGGTAAAATATCCACGCGTATTATCTGTCAAACCATCAAATAAGGGATTTATTATTCGACTGCTTAATTTTCAAATTAACTTATCAAAATAGACAATCTTTCGTCCAGTATTTCACTTTCGTCCTGAGCGCGCGCACTTACAATTTAACTTCGCTCTGTTCCTAACCTGTCAAACCGGTATGCTACAGTGTAATACGCTCGCATATTTTGCGCCTTCTCTTGCCCTTTTACGGTTAAATGACGTCACAGTCGAATAATAAATACACCTTATTCGATGGTTTAACAGATAATACGCGCGGATATTTTACGAGTTGCGTAGTATTTTTTCGAGCCCCGCAGGGGCGAGAAAAAATGCGAGCAATGAGTAAAATGTCCGCACGTATTATCTGTTAAACCATCGAATAAGGGATTTATTATTCGACTGAAATTATTTTATTTATAATATCTTGTGTCTTGAAACCGGGACACCAAGGTGTAATACGGCAATCTACTGTGTAATACGCTCGGATATTTTGCGTGTTCTCTTTCCCTTATTAGGTAAAATGACGTCATAATCGAATAATAAATACACCTTATTCGATGGTTTAACAGATAATACGCGCGGATATTTTACGAGTTGCGTAGTATTTTTTCGAGCCCCGCAGGGGCGAGAAAAAATGCGAGCAATGAGTAAAATATCCGCAAGTATTATCTATTAAACCATCGAATAAGGGATTTATTATTCCACTAAAATTCTTTTTATTTTTAATAGCTTGTGTCTTGAACCGGGACACTACGGCAATCTACTGTGTAATACGCTCGGATATTTTGCGTGTTCTCTTTGCCTTGTAAGGTAAAATGATGTCACAGTCGAATAATAAATCACATTAGTCACGGAAAAAGCATTCACAGATAATTATTTTCAATGGAAAAAAAAAAAACAATTTACTTGATCGTGTGCCGATCTAGACCTAGCGTAGAGTAGAGGAGATATATAAGATATTACATCGTTGCACGGAGATATGAAATTTCTCACAGTCTTTGCGTTTTCAACTCGAAAATCTCCAAGCAACCAAGTATTTTTTTGTTTATGATGCTATAAACAATTAACGACCCTAATTACAAAGTTTGTAGCAATTTTCCAAAGATTTTCCGCGAAGATTTCCGAAGATTTTCGAAAATTTTCCGAATGCTGTCCGAAGGTTGTATGAACGTTTGATCATTTTCCTGATTTTTCCGAAGATTTCTAAAGATCCGAATAAGATTTATAACATTTAATAAGGGGAAACATGCTAGCTGAAGTGTTTATATTGATGGCCACTCTCCACTCTTCACATCTGTTGACAGAGGTTTTTTTCTCGGTGCGAGGAGAAAGAAATCTTCATTTAAACACTTTGACAATTCAACGCATTGGCATGCTATAGGTCATCTCGAAAAATACCATAATACTCTTTAAAGTGCAGGTTTGAGTGGTGCTTGATGTAAGCCTGATTTTTCCAATTTCTTTTGTTTTCAGCACGAACTGCACGTGCTATGCTTCAACTTCTTAGCAATTTGCATACGGTGCACATTTGACTATACGAACACACAATGCTACGTCCTAGCGTTCCTAACTACATGTACTCTGAATTCCATTGTGCCATTCTAAAAAAGGAGTCTTGAATAATTACACCCCGGTGAGGCTGAGCCTGAACATATGGTATTTTTCGAAGTGGCCTATTGTTATGAACTAACATCAGCTGTAACATACCCGTCCGTAAATCCTCTATTAAGCTCCCCGGAGCTCCAATCAAAGGCTCCTATGAGTGGGAGGGGGGCTGCCCCCCCCCCCCCCCCCCCCATGAGCCAACTCATACATACAAAACGTTCTAAATGAAATGTTCTTTACCAAATTTGCAGTGGTTAAGAGTACGACCCGAGGACAGTACTTAGGTATCTATTTTGTGAATAGAAAAAAGTTGATGTAAAGGAAAAAAATCCTTACTTTGCTGGAGTCATAATTGTTGTAAAAAATGGAACTGTATCATAAATTTTAAAGTTTGTGGCAAATATTAAAGAAAGCAAATTCACAGGCCGTTTATTAACGCTGGAATCCGAAAGTGTATAGAATTTGCATATAAATGCCAGCATGTCATTGCAATATTGGGGTAAACACGGTTCGATATTGTTTGAAAATTGAACGACTTCTAACTCAAAAAAAGAAAAAAATACATCACTTTCACAATGTCCTGTTCCAAAAAAAAAAAAGGAAAAAGAATAAAGAAAAAATATATATATTGCATGTCCCCTACCAGGATTCTAACCCGAGCCGTTCGACTGAAATATATGTAACAGCAAATTAGTCATTCGGCCATGACGGATTAAGCGATTTGGAAGGTTCAATTTAATATTTCAACGGAGATGGAAAATTCCATTTGAAGTCTGTTGATCGGTTTTAATGTTCAATCAAAGTAATCCAAATGCGAAACATCTTTTAGCTTATTATTGTTCATAATTGGTTATTGTTATCGCTGGATTCACGTTGTTCTTGTTACGCAACGCATTCGTATAACAAAACTAATTTAAAACATTACGTCACCAATAGTGTACAGCCGAGTGATGGCGAGATCTGTCCCCGTCAACGATAACCCGTTCATTTCAATTCGCTTATTCACGAGTTAATAAAGGGGGGCTTATTAGAGAGGGGGAGGGGGTCTTATTAGACAGGGGGAGGGGAGCTTATTAGAGAGGGAGAGGAGGGCTTATAGAGGATTTACGGTACCTTACTAAAGCCTGTAAAGCTGCAACTACACATTTACATTTCAAGACAAAATAATAAAACTAAATTAACAAAAAGCTGCTTTTTAATGATGCCGTGAATAAAACTCAGTTAAAAAACAGTGGAGATAAGATAATTATTATTTTCAAGTTATCGGTTCGGGGTTGTGGAAGAGCTAGATCAGATTATGACCATTTAGATTAAACTCGATAGAGCAGCTTATTGTTTAGCTGCAAAAATCGTATTTGTTGCCATAATTAACTCTGCATTTTCCCTATAATTTTTCTTTCTCTTTAAAATTTTAACACGCAGCTAATTTAGACATTTCCTCTCGTTTGAAAATAGCCGTTGGTCACTAATGACCCCGCGGGTTAACTGAAGGCAATGCTGTCTTCCTAAATATTCCGCCCTTAAGCAAACTCGTCTACCAAAGGCTAAATAGCATTTATCCTGCGCGCAGATGTACTGTCTTCTCTTGCCTCCATTTTCCGACGAAGGAAGGAAAACACGCCTGCATAAGACGTCTGCACGCAAGAGGACAAATAACATTTCACTCTTGAAGATTTCTTCAGGCACATCACCTGTAAAAACTATGGCACTAAGAGATGTCCTCATGGAAACCAATACGCTGGAAAAAATTGTTGCCAAAAATGACGCCGTTTTTGAAGTCCTATTTACTTTTGTAAATGTAAAAATGTAAATGTTGTTTATAGTGGACGAGCACTTAGCTATATCTAGCTAATTCACACTGAGGCACCCTACTAAAAATGTGGAAACAGATATTGGAAATTGAATAACGTGTTAAAAACTCCAACTGGCCAGAGGCAGTTGGCAATTTTACCTTTATGTTGTCCAACCGAACCTTTCGATTTTTCGTTGCCATGACAACCGTGATAAATTTGGGGCGTTCTCGTTTAGCCCCCAGATAAACGATAAGGAAACATCTGCACCCGCACACGACGTACACATGACCTGTACGCCGGAGCTTCAGAATTTCTTCTACGTCGGGCTCTTTTCTGGTCAAAATAATCTTGGTTCTGTTATGTGGTCGCCACCGAATGAACTCGCTGAAGAGCTTGCAACTGATCATGAAGAGCTGCGTTCATCTTCAGCTGATTGTATCGAACAGGTTAGTGTTTCAAATGCATTTTAAAAGTCACTTTGGCAGCGAAAAATAAACGAAGCTCTGATCTTCTGTGGCGGCTCTGAGTCAAGAAGCCAGCAGCGTTGTTGTTGCAGGTTTCGCTTAAAAATGATCAACTGAAACTTCGTACGTGTCTAACAAGGGGTTTAAAATTTGTACTTCAGTTGAGAAAATTAAACCAAATAGCCAACTTGTACAGCATCATATAAAGTGACAGGTAAATAGCTTTCATTTGAATAGTTGGATGTCATTCACAGATCTAGAGTCAATAGTTTGAACTTGGAAAACGTAATACAGTGCTTGATGGCTTCTATTTTAATGCACTCATTATTACAGACACAAAGGCTTGAACCATTAATATCATTCTGCATAATAAACAGTACCACAGGAACTTACTAAGTTTGATACTGAACAACTTTCATTTCAATGTCCTCATGTAAGGATTTCCTCCACAGACTCCAAAGGTAGAACCACCTTGTACAGCATAATAAACAGTACCACAGGAAAGTACTACTCAAGAGCTTTCATTTGAACGGTCGCACTTCAGGATTTCATCCACAGACTCCAAAGGTAGAACCACCTTGCACAGCATAATAAACAGTACCACAGGAAAGTGCTACTCAAGAGCTTTCATTTGAACGGTCACACTTCAGGATTTCCTCCACAGGCTCCAAAGGTAGAACCACATTGTAAAGCATAATAAACAGTAGTACTACAGCTGAGGATTTAATCCACAGAGTCAATTGTTACAACTTGTATAGCACAATAGACAGCATCACACGAAAGTATACTGCTTGATAGTTTTCATTTGAGTGGAAATTTCACTTGATTTCATTTCATTCAAATAAAACTTTAATCGTTTCAATGAAGATTTTTGGAGTTCATACACAGACTAAGAGCCACCTTGTTCATTTTAACAAGCATTATCACACGAAATTACCACTTTCATTTGGATGGCCCGTATTTAGTAATCATTTATTACAGCATAAAAAGCAGTGCTTTAGGAAAGAAGGCTATTAAACAGTTTTCACTCGAGGGACACACTCAGGTAGGATTTTATCCCCGGTCAAAAAACTAAAGTTTGGACTCTGCAATACGGTAAAATCCCGCGTATGAGAACCTAGCGGATTAAGAACCTACAGCCTGAAATTTGCCCTTTAGACACCCATTTTTATAAGAACCAGTTAGTGCTGGCTTTAAATTTATCTGCAGCCTGACCTGGAAAATTGTAGGTTCTTATATGCGGGATTTTACTGTATTGGTAACGGGTTAGCTTGATTTATAAGCATACAAACTACCTCGAATTTTGGGAAAATTTTCATCGCGTGAATTATTTGCCTCGGCTCAGTTGTTCATTAAAAACTGAATAGTCGCTTAAGTATTTTTTTAAAAAAAAGATTAAACAAACTCGCGAAAATTAAGCCCGTGAAATCTTTCTTTAAAAACCACGAAACTCTTACAGTAAAGTATCTTTTAGGAGAAACGTTTTCGTTTAATTTTTTTCAACATAATTGCGAAGATATAACGTTTCGTATGGGAATTCTACGACTGGTTTTCAATTTGTGATATCGGTTTTATTGTGAAAATTCATCGATATTGCTCGGGAAAGAGCGGTCTGAAATTGGAAGTAAGACCATGTTTAAAGTGACATATCTTGTTAGATAGCGAAGATAGGAAGTTTGTGCTCCCCTGCATACGAACATCTGTGAAATTTCCAGACTTTCTTAATCATTCTCATTCACTTGTTTTTAATGTTAGCTTTAATTTTACGGCGGTCCAAACATACTCAGTATTGCGTGTGTGGCGTACTGATGTGGTAAATAAATAAAATATATAGACACGACTCGTGGCTGATTTACTAAATTTTAGCCGTGTTTATCCCCCAGCTAACCAACATCAAAAGGTGGAAAAACCCGTGAAAAGCTCGATTTCGTAGTGTTTGTGTTGTTGGAACGTTACTATGGATTTAAGCCGCCATGTTTTTTCTACCCGTAGTGGAATAGCCTGCAGTGCGTTTTGTTTTTTGGTGGGCGAGTGCTGAATTTAGTGTTTGTTCGCCATTTTGGTTTTGCACAAATTCCCACACCCTTGGTCACATCTTTTGACTCGCCACAGTCTGCGGTTTATACGCCTGCTAGTAGTGGAAAGAAGTTTCGTTTTTTTCTTATCCAATTTAAATTCAATTTTAAATCTAACCTTTGAAGGCAAAAGGTGTCGCAACGGTGTCACTCTAAAATGTGTGGACGCTCTGGGGGCATTTGGGTGGAAGACTGTTTTATCTGCCAACGACACCCGCTGTTCGCCATGTTGTACCTTACTATGAAGACCGTATATAATTTGATTTTCTCATGAATTTGTATGAATTGAAGTCTTATATGTAGCATAAACCATGATATAAGTACGCTGGTTCCGGCGAAGTGACACGTGCGGTTTCTGTGGCTCCGTTCCATTACACGATAGATTTCAGTTAATTTTTTTTGTAACTTGCCGTGCTGTGATTTGAATTCGGCTTTGTTTATACTTCCGCTACTCTCACGGCCCTATCCTTTATTTAATATTATTCATTGTAGTCACTATCTATCTTCTCATTGGCTAAGAGCCTACAGTTAATTCTGGAAATCAGCTCACCCTACAGATTACTCACTTATCTGTTAGCAGATTAGTGAATAATCTGTAGGGTGCGCTCGCAATGCATGACTGAGTCCAAGAACAATGTCAAGTTCACGAGTGGTGAGTGGCAGCTTTGCACACAGCCAAGTAAAAACATGGCTCGTCGATTTGCTTCTTCTTAGATTCTTCAACCGAGCAAGAAATTGAGAAATTGCTGGACGAGTAAAGACTCGGAAAACACAAAAAGATCGACAAACGTTGCGAAGGAACTGTTCCACGAATACTTTAAGGAAAGCTCCGAAGACATTCGTCCAATAGGAACAATACCGCCGTAAATAAAATGTGGCATCCTGAGAAACAACGCTTAAATTGACTTAGCAAGCTTTAGCAATTCGAGCGGTGCTGAACAGGAGTTTGTATCGCGAGTTATCAATGCCTTGTGGATTAATTTTTTGGTGCGGCTCATTTCCTCTTTGCCTTGTTGCAGGGAACAGCTGTCGTGGTTTCAGGTCGTATTTAGCAGAATTTTGAGATACAGACTCCTTAATAACCGAACAGAAATGAAATTGAATAAACGACAATGCCAAACGGTTTACATTCAGTTTAGGAATGGAAGTCCTTCATGTCACTTAGAAATGTCACTTTGAGCTTCAAAACTGCTAAAAGTTCTCCGTTTTTGGTCGTTTTTCTCTCCCACAGTCATAAAATCCAAACCATTATGGTAATATTTAATCACACCCCCCCAAGGGGGGGGGGGGGGGATTAATAAATGTTTGGGCGGGGGTGTGCCGCTGGGACTCTGAGACCCTAAACCAATACTAGACCATTTTAGATGCATTTTGTAACCCTATTCTAGACTAAACACCGAAAAACCCTACCCTATCCTGGACCTATTCCAGACTCGCTATTTTCCAGAAACCCGTTCACTATTACAGGGGTCAGTAAAAATGTCGTACTGCCCGCCGTACCGATTTTTAAATGCCATTTGCCAGTAAACCTTGTCTAGACTAAATTCTTCATGCAACTGATCAGTTTCGCGGAAAAGGATACCCTATTCTAGACCAAAAATCTTTGATTACTATACCCTATCCCAGACTAAACTGCCTGAAAACCATACCCTTCACAGCAGCACATATCTATATAGTTCATATATGGGAGTACCCCCCGGGCACCGGGCCAAACCCAAACAACGTTAAGGTGGTAGTTAACCCTAAATTTAGGAAAAAGCGACAACATTTTGCAAAAAAAATTATTGCCATTTTTCACTTGCATTTTTAGTGTTCTTTAAGGCTATGTTTTATTTTTTTCAAAAATTTGAAAATCCCGCCTCGAATTTACAATTAATTAAAAAGATGTCATTAATTATCTCATAGCAACGGTTTGTTTGGATTTATTTATTTTGGTTGCTAAGGGGTTTTTATTCCAGCATTTTGGCGAATGCCGCTCTAAAACTCATTCCTCAGTCCTAGAATCCAGATTTCTTCAATTCCAATCCAATTTTCCCCCCAAGAGCCACCGCGAACCCACCGCGAAAGCTTTTTCGTTTTGTTTTGTATTTGAGCGCGCTGTGATCGAGTCTTCGAGGCAAACTATTTTCTAGAAAGCTTTTTCCCGTTTCTGTCTTGGTCAAAATGGCCAAGACAGCGAACAGAAAGTTTAGATCTGTTAAAAGAAAGAAAAGGAGAGGCTTTTACGGTCGGAGACCAGCAGAAATTCGCAAAGAACAAGATACAACAGCGGGCACTTTGGATCCTGCTGTTGCTGGTCCGTCCAGCGCGTCGAATAGTACTTCACCCGTGGACGAATGGAAGACTCCTCTGTCAGCTTCTACTCCTGTCAGAGAAAATGTTTCCCTCAGAAAGTTAAATAATTCTTCCTTCGAAAGGTACGAAACTGAACAAGGAATGTTTACTCGTGAGCAGGCTAACAGTGTGGGGATTGGATCGTCACCTCATGTTGACATTGCAACTGGTTTTAAATTACAGGATGCTACCCTTTTGAGTGAGTGCATCTCAGTGGCCGCCACTTGCAGTTCGTGCAAAAAAGCAGGTTCTAAACTTAAACTTTTTCAGAGAAATGAGCAACGGGAAGGTTTAGCAGAATGTTTGTTCATGAAATGTTCTTCCTGTGAGGTTGAGACCCCCTTACAAACTAGCAAGCGGCTGGGTGGTAAGGGTGGGGGTGCTCATGAGGTAAACCGCAGATCCGTTTTAGCCTCATACCAGTTTGGTCTAGCTGGACTGTCCCAGTTCTGTGCTGGGATGAATTTACCACCTCCAGTGACAAAGAAGGCATACAATCAGCATCTAATTCAAGTTAAGAAAGCTGCAGTTAAAAATGCTGAGGAGTTGATGCAAGATGCAGCACAGAGGCTTAGGGAGAAACTAGCTGCTGAAAAAAATTGTGATGACATTGCCAACAATGAAATTTTTGAAGCTGCTGTAACAGTTGATGGTACCTGGCAGAAGAGGGGCCATTCTTCCAAGATTGGAGTTGTTTTTGTCATCTCTGTCGACACTGGTGAGATCCTTGATTACAGTGTCAAGTCACTTGTCTGTCATGAGTGTAAGGCTCGAAATGGCATGGACAAGGACAGTACCAAGTACCAGGCCTGGAAAAGAGCTCATGCTGCAACTTGTCAAATCAATCACCAGGGTACAGCTGAGGAAATGG
This sequence comes from Cladopsammia gracilis, assembly GCA_022457155.1. NCBI lineage: Eukaryota > Metazoa > Cnidaria > Anthozoa > Scleractinia > Dendrophylliidae > Cladopsammia > Cladopsammia gracilis. Next base: position 1,515,591 of record JAJGOT010000014.1, on the reverse strand, counting down.
AAGCTGTGGCAGCAATTGAAATATTCAGTAGGAGTATTGAGAACCGTAAACTCAAATACACCACCTTTGTTGGAGACGGCGATAGCAGCTCATACGGAAGGGTAAGAGATGCCTTGAAGGCAAAATATGGTTCTGATTATGTTGTAGAGAAGGAAGAGTGTGTGGGACATGTGCAAAAGAGACTTGGAACTGCACTAAGAAAATACAAAAGTGGTATGAAAAGTCAGAAGCTGTCAGATGGGAAAGGTGTTAAAGGGAGGGGACGCTTGACGGACAACATCATTGATAAGATGCAAAATTATTATGGGCAAGCCATAAGGGGAAACAAGAGCAACTTAGAGGGCATGAAAAAGAGCATCAAAGCTATCCAGCACCATATAATCAAAAATGAAAGCATCCCTTTGGAGAAACAACATCAGTACTGTCCCAAAGACAAAGAAACATGGTGCAAATTCTGGAAGGATAGCTCAACCTATGATGAGAGTAACCGCTTGCCTGAAGTGTTTATGGAGGAGCTAAATCCTATATTTACCAGGCTCTCCAATGTTGATCTCCTTTCAAGGTGCTTGAAAGGAATGACACAGAACCAGAATGAAGCAGTGAATGGCCAGTTATGGTCCAAGTGCCCTAAAACAAAGTTTTGTGGGGCAAGGAAAGTCTGTATTGCTGTCTGTGAGACTATAGCAGTGTGCAACACTGGTGCTGCAAGTAAAGCTGTAACCATGCAATTATGTGGAGTGAGCCCTGGTGTTAACACAATGAGAGCATTGAGGCAACAGGATCAGTCTAGAATCAAAAGCACCTCACAGAAAATAAGTGCCAAGTATGCAGATCGCAGGAGAAAGCTTCGGGCTCTAAAGAAGTCTAAAGGAGATGAGGCTTCCTATCAACCAGGAGGATTTGGCTTAAGGTTACAGTGTACCTTCAGATCGAAAATTTATCGAAATTTTTTTTTTGGCGTCAAAATAAAGTTTACAGAATAAACTTTTATTCAAAACAAAAATTATCGAAAAATAGTAAAAATTAACGGAGAAATGACAGTATAACTTTTGTGGATGGAGTTTGTTTATGAGGTGATACGTTTTTTTAAGCGCTGTTTTCTCAAAGTTAATTTTTCGCTTGTTGGGGACACTTTAAAGACCTACAACTCAAAGGAAATTTGTTCGATTTTCCTCAAATTTGGACAGAAGTTAGGCTAACATATAATCAACAAAAACGTGTCGGCGAATTTCTTATTTCCGAAAACTTTTTCGTCAAGAGCCATTTCCGTGCGATCATTCCAATTTTTTTTCTCCCTTTTTCAAAAATATTCTGTAACTTTTCACTGCAATTGAATATGGGAAATCGCCGACACGTTTTTTTAGCGCTTCGTGTCCGGAAACCCGAGAACAAATCAAATTAGCAAAATACAATAATCGCTTTGAGTTATAGCGTTTTAAAGCTGATTCGGACGTTCGAATTTAGACGTCATAAAAAATTCGACAATTCACTTTATTACCAAATGGTTTCCATATTTAGATAGCCAGCTCTATAAGCTTTAATTTGATATCTGGGTTTAGGTATGTTAAGTGTAATCTTAAGACACTAGAGCTGTTATACTGGAGACACCCCCGAAGGTACACTGTAACCTTAAGTTCCCAGCCAGATAGATGCCTGCAGGCAAAGGGAAAGAAAAGCAAAAAGCAAAACACTAGGAAGACACACAGTGAGCCATCAGTGGCTCAAATTACATTTGTTGAGCCAGAGGTTGAAGTGATTGCTGCAAAACGTGTCCGCACTGAATAACTTAAGTTATTACTAAAGCCAGCCCTAAATTTAGCAGGCTGGTTTATTTTATCCTGTTTTTAGTATTTTTTGTACTGAAAAGATTCTGTTTTTAGGTTTTAACTTCAAATTTGTGATTTGTAAATATTGTGTACTGTTTCGGTACTCCAGAGATATATATTGAGTGATATATGTCATTGTATGATAAAGTTCAAGTTCAGGCTTGATTTGCCGAAATTTAAGTTCCCTTTAAGGTCTGTTCTTGCAGAAAGCCTAAAATGGAGGGATTTTAATGGATTTTCTTCATTTTTGGTCAGAAAGTGTATTTTATTGTGCTTTATGCAACAAGTAGACAGTTTTTGTGAATCTTACATTTTGTTGTTGTTGCTATGGAAACCGGCTATTTTTAGTAACCGCGGTGAAAATTTGGGCCGATTAAAAAATGGTCTACTTGTTGCATAGTTTATTACTTGCCAAAGAATATTTTTTTGGTTTGGAGTTGATAGCTATTATTCCGAGATAGTTATTGCTTCCAATTGTGGCTATATTTCTTGTTTTTATTACCTGTTACCATGGAAACCAAATTAGTACAGCTACCTTAAATAGTACCAATCAATGTGTTCTTACAATGTCTACAATTCTGCCAAGTTTTATTGAGTTTGATTAAATTGTTTGGAAATAAGGGCAGACAGACTGTTCTTTTCAATTTAGGGTTAACTACCACCTTAATTCGCTGTTTTCTTTATTATGACCCCCCACCCCCTCCTTCCTGCTTATAATCCCACCCGGTTATAGGCCCGGATGGTGCACGAACCGGATCCAGCGCACTCTTCATTGGTTTGTCGTTGTGGTTTTGCCGCAGTACTGACTGCAGTATTATAGTTTTTGAATAGGGCCATCAAAACATTATTCCGGCATTTTACGGTATTTCCCCTGTTTTATTTATAATTTCGCGTTCATCTATTTTTAGTAAGATCATTGAGGAGTTCCACCACAGGAATTAGGAAACATCAATGTATGTTCCATGTTAAAGTGGTACTATGATCAAAATTTTGCATTCAACAAATGACAGCAAAAATGTAAGAAACTGAAGAAATTATAAACTCCAGAATATTGACCGGCAAAATGTCTGTACAACAATTGTTAGGCCCGGTTCAAACGTCGAACTTCACATGTGCCGTATCTAATGCAAATGAGCAAGAACAATAGATTTTGCTCATTTACGTTAGATTCGGCACATGTGAAGTTCGACGTTTGAACCGGGCCTAATTTATGAAATCCTAAAATTTGATCTTTTAAATGAAAAGCTGTTGAGAAGTACTTTCAGGTGCTCTTTGTTTTGTTTTGTTTTGCTTATGTTTTTCAATGTTTTTCGGATGAAACATTCCTCGTATTCTTTTAATTTTGTCTTTTGTCACTTAGGGGAATCAAAATGTAAAATATATCTTTTTCTCTCTTTTCTGCGGAGTATTTTGTTAGTTTATACCAACCTCGAACCTGCGGGAAAACTCTCCTGTCATGGAAAAGCTGCAAAACTTTGTAGGCCATTTCCGAGCGTTGAAGAACCTTGTCAAATTTGTCAGATATCGGGCTTAAATTTAATGAAAAGACTGTCAGTTTATCCGCCCTGTGTTTATCTTAAATTTAGCGCAACGGGATTTCAAATTACTGCACTTTAAAACTCCTTAAATTTAACAGAAATCACTGTCAAATTTTTGTCTCAGTGATTCTTACCGAAAGCATCGGTCATGATAAAGCAATTTTCAAACCCAAATGAAGTGATGTCTGATTTGTTGCTTTTAATATTAAACAAAGGATATTTATGTGCGTGTTGTATGGCATACATTGCGTGTCATTTTGTGCTTGATTAGCAGAAAAAAAAAGAAAACTTGTCGAAACCGGAGACAGCGTATCTGTAAAGTGATTCCCTATTGTTTGAATTGAATGTGGCTTATACAGGAAACGCAAATCTTCCAATTAATCGAGTATCACCTTCGCTAAAAATGGGATCGTCAATGGAAATTTAAAACGCGCGATTGATTTGTATGACTTTTATACCAAACTTAGATTTTTGTTAATACCTCGGCGCTTATATTTTCTTACAATTGTCAGTCGGTTGTATCGAAGCGCAAAACTAGCTGAAAGTTTAACCTACGGCTCAGCGGGCCGGGCATCATGGCCTCGTCTTCTTCAAACCTACGTTAACTTTTGGTGACAGATTACTGGCCTATGCCAGTTAATGATTCAGGGAATATGTCACAAAAGTTTCGGATTATCAGCAACGCCGTTACAGCGGGAAGGAAGTTGAATGATTTGACGAAGAATCAATTAAGAAACGTAGAGTTCTTTATGGAACCGGGTGGTTCTACTCATATTGTTACTCTTACGGACGAGGAAAAGGTAGGAGAAGTTTATTTATGTTTATGTTTATGTATGTATATTTGTTTGTGTCAAGACGATTCTACTGCGACTTTTTCTCAAGGATTAACGATGATCAATATAACACTTTAGCTAAGAACCGACCATCGAAGCTTAAACTGTGTCGAAAACGTTAAGCACATTATAAAACTCTACTGCAAATTCAGAACAAAACATGCAGGGCCGCTTAGTTCGTACAATTTCGCCATCAAAATGGTGTAAACTATAACAAATTGATCGGTGCGAACATCCAGTTCTGACAATTTCTATATGCCGTAATATTTATGAATTGACCGGTGCAAATGGTGCGCGCTCAGGCTATTTTATCCTCTTTTGCTTTGCTAATTATATCTTGTTTCTGTTTTGTTTGTTTTCTTACGTTATTTTAGTTTGAAAACACCGATTGTTTTCTAGCACAACGTTGTGGTGATCGATCATATATATATTATTGGATTGCATTACCCTTGCGCTCGTTAGGGTATCCCTGGGGAGTATCTGAATGGAGCGCGGTGGTCGATATGAAGTTCGGTTGTTCGAGCCTTTACATCCAGTTATTTCCTTAGACAAGTTACTTTGTTTCACAATGTTTCTCCACCCCGGTATAAATACTAGGTAAACAGGTACCGTTAAACATGACGCCAGGCTGCAAACCCCCCCCCCCCTCCCCGCGGGGAGGGGGGGGGGGGGAGCTCTGTATAGTTTTGGGCGGGGGTGTGCGGGGGTGTGCCACCTGGACTCTGAAACGCTTACCCTATACCAGACCAGGTTCAGCTTATTTTGCAACCCTATACTAGACTAGACTACAAAAATCCCTACCATATCCCAGACTTGCTATTTTTAGAACTGTATCACAATTAGTGATTTTAATGGGAAGCATCTCTCAACAATGTTGCCGCGATGATTTTATTTCTTTCTTCTCTTGCGAGTTTTAATTTTTATTCTTGACTTAATTCTTTATACCATCGATCAGTTTTCCGGCAAATGATACCCTATGCTAGACCAAAACTCTCTGATTTCTAAACCGTATCAGACTGAACTTCACATACCCTTCACAGCGGCACATACCCATATAGCTTATATATATATATGAGAGCACCCCCCCCCCCCCTGGGGGGCTGCGACGAACTAGCCTACCATCCCGGGGTATAGTAACCTACGTAATTTTCAATGGCATTATTTATTGCTTGTATGTAGTGTTAATAAATAAATAAAATCAGCGGGGATTTTTTTACTCGTAAGGGGTTAGTTCCAGGGGAGAGTAGCAAGGATCTAGTCGCCTTAACTACGGAAAACGGAGAAAAGCGCCGGCGCGATGAGCCACATGGTTTGACTACATTATTCAGTGCGGCCGGGGACTAGGGAAATAGGGGGAGGACAGGAGAACGGGACCAGGGGAGATAGGGGAAGAGCGAAATCATGGATTTGTAATCAGCGTTTGTGAGATGGTGGGAAGTGGGAGAAATCAGTACAACAAACGTGCGCAATGTCGCGTCAAGAGCAAAGGAGAAAGTCGAGATGAGACCTGTGGTTAGAATATTTGTATTGGTGTCACCAAGGAACTGAACTCACTACTGATAAGCTGAAAAAAAAATCCCATCTTTGTTTGAGCTAGTTTGCATTTGACGAACGAACGGGGCTCTTAGAGGCCCTACAGTGTGAATACGAGACTTGCGTTGCGTGCCAGTTTAGCGAGCTAGCCCGATTCGGTTTGCAGCGTAAATTCAGGATTGTCAAGCTACAAATCCAGCAGTTGTCAAGAATCAGATAGAATTTAAACTTGGGACCTTCGGATCCCTGATTAATCGCCAACGCCGCCACCGTAAAAAGTGAGAGATTAGTTAAATTTGTTTACTGAGCTTTATTAATGTTGGCCGTTGCCAAGGTCATAGCCTTGTCACTGTTAAACTATTCAAAATCAGATCACAGTCATCGCTATGAATCTACTCATTTAATTAAATAACACGAACTAAACGGCGTTTTTATTTGCCGTTCACAGTGGAACCAACTGTTTTTGCAAGGAGTATTTTAGCCATAAAAATACCGCCAACATTGTCTCACAATTGCCACGACAGACGCGCCATTAAACTTCAATTGCTTTTAAAGTGTTTTTTTTGTTCGCCCGGTCTAATTAAATTTCGTTTGATCCTAAATGCAAATCGAAATTAAGTGACCTTCTGATCAAATAAATCTTGGCGAAGCAGTTATTTTTAGAACTTGGCGTTTTCTTTGGCCTGCTTATTGCGAGGAGCGGGTGGTCCGCAATATTTTAACCTTTGCCTCAAGAATCGAACCTTACTCGATATAAGATGGCTCCTGATTGGAGTCTGTGATTGAAGCCCTAAACTCGGTGTTACCGTACCAATAAAAGCAATCGAGCGGTACGTTCCTGTGGTGTTGTTTGCCTTTCAAGATCTTTCAAGTGGAAGACAGTTGAAAAAAGGTGTAAACGTTTCTCTAACAAGGTAAAAGATGCTGCTTATGAACAACTTCATTTTTTGGATGAACCTCGCTTCCTTGCATTTAACTTTATTCGCTTGATTACTAGTCAACTTGGAATTCAACGAATCGATCGGCTTTTATTTCTTCGTGTTGTGGAACACTTTCCAGTTTTCGTGAACTGTTCTTCAATTCCTCATGCCCTCACCGGCTGCGAATAAGCCCGGATTGAATGAGAAAATGACGGCTAGCGCGGATTCATCGTTAAAAGTTTACCTCTCGACCCGGCGAGGCTCTGCAGTTCCACCGGCAATGACTGAAGATGATTTGACACAGGGAGAAAAGGTACGAGAATTCATAATTTAATACAACTCAGTTGTCTTTTCGGAAGTGACGAAAATAGTTTGATGGTCCTGGTTATTTTTAGACTACGAGCATTTTCTTTTTATTGGCTAAGGAAGTTCGCGAGAAGACGAACGAATCAAACGGCGAGTGTCGCAGCTGTGGGCAGCTCGAGCGCTCTCGGATCTGTGGAAAAAAGGTTGATATCACAGGCCTGAAAATCCTGATTATTTCAGTCTTATCAAATTTCTCTAGTTCATGATTCTTTTGAGCAATAAATAATTCTGTTGCATACTTTTGATGTAACTTAATTTGAACTTTATGTTTGGTTTCATACTACTTTTTCCACAATAGAAAATGTTAGATTTTCCAAGTATTCGCCCTTTTCTTCCAGAATACAATTTACTTCGTGCCCGGTAAAGACCGGTAAATGTGGTTGTAACTTTGAAATATCTGGATGAAATTTCAAAACGCGGCGATCATAGTCAAACAATGCATATTTCAAAATGCTTTATTATGCGCTTTGCAAGGTGGTGCAAACTTTTGAGTCTGTTAACCATCAAATGAATGCTAACTTTCCTGTCGTTCTGTTATTATATGACCTATCATGCTGTGCAAGGTGGTTTGGCTAACTTTTGAACCTGTGGATTAAGTCCTCATTTAGCCACTCATATGAAAGCTGGTATTTTAAGAGTACACTCTTGTGAATGCTGTCATTCATAACGATGTAGAGAGTGTTTCTTACTCTTCAGTCTGTTAGAGAAATCCTTGTTTATTATGCTATGCAAAGTGTTTCCAACTTTTGAGTCTATGGATGAAATCCTACAGTGTGGCCATTCAAATGAAAGCTAAAGAGCAATACTTTCCTGTGCACTGTTTATTATGCTGTGCATGGTGGTTCGTAACTTTTCAGTCTGTTAGAGAACGACCATTCAAATGAAAGGTATGTTGAGCAGTGCTTTCCTTTTGCTACTGTAATGGTGTACCGGGTGGCTCGTCGCGAGTCTGTGGATGAAAACTATAACGAACCATTGAAATGAAAGCTATTGCAAGCGGTAAATTTATGTAGTATTGTTTATTATGCTGTACGAACAGTCTTTTTTTCCAGTTTTGCGTTCTATATTCACAAGACTAAAAAAGGGCTAGTTTTGTTTTCACTCTTTCACGTTGGTCGGACTTGGTAAGCTTTCAGACTTGCCACAAAAATGATCAATGTGACGTGAGTTTTTTTATCGTCTCTGCACTCTCGTTGTAACCTTTCAATAGACACGATCATCTTGATCCTTTCCTTCAAGTTGCTAGTTAAAGCAGGATTGATGATTTTGGATATGCGTCAACTTTAATCTGTTAAATAACTTGTTATTGTGGATTCATGTTAGAGCAGTTTTCAATTGAGTGTCGTAAAACCAAAACCAAACTAATTACTCTGACCAATCACAGCAGTCGTAAACAATCCAATGAACCAATCAGAGCTCGAAGCAATTACATGCCGGCGGCGCCAAGCGCGGGAAAACGCGTGCGAGCAAGTCACGATTGGTTTTGGTTTTACGTCTGATTGGTCGACAAAGTGCTCACAAAGCTCAATTGAAACCAGCTCTAATGGAAGTTTTATTCACGGCATCACTGTTTACTTTAACAACTTATCATTAGCTGTGCAAAATGAATGAAATTGGTAACCGAGAAAGGGGGTGGAGGGGTAGGGGGTAGGGGGTAGGGGTTATTCAACAAAGTTTTGTACGGGAAGGCTCAGCCCCGAGATCCAAACCCTTACCCTTTTTACATAGAGTAGTTTTTAATTGAGTGTCGAAAGTAATTACACAGTTGCCTTGGTTTTGCATTGCTACGCTTTGTGATTGGCTAAAAAATCTCGCGCCACTTTCTCAACCAATCAGAAGTAAAACCAAAACCAATCATGACTTGCTCGCACGCGTTTTCTCGCGCTTGGGCCGCCGACATGTAATTGCTTCGACCTCTGATTGGTTCGTTGGATTGTTTACGACTGCTGTGATTGGTCAGAGTAATTACTTTGGTTTTGGTTTTACAACACTCAATCCTCGGTAGGAAAAAAGATGGCGACTGGTACATTTACCACTAATTCTTAGCGCACAAAAACCTTAACAACGTTCCTAAAAATGTAAAGAAAAGTTATCCTGAAAATCTTCAAACCTAGTCTACACATTGTCCTTAGTTCTGGAACAAATATTGTAAAAAATTTTGCTTTCTTTGTGCCTCATGTGCTGTGTTAGGTCCGCAAGGTATTGTGGTAAAATGAACAGCCGCCATCTCTTTTCCTACGGTGGATTGAAAACTGCTCTAAGATTATTTGTAACAGAAAGGTTGACCCTGCCATATACCTTCCATAGAGGGTGGTATCCTTTTCTCATACCTACAGAAAATAAAAGCGAAGCAAACTAATAACAGCTTCAGTGCAAGATTCTACTCATTGCAACCGTGGACGATAGTCGCGCGTGTGATAAAGCAATAAAACGAAATCGTGATTTGTGTCAACACTTGAAAGTTTGTCCTTTGATGTGAATTTCGATTCATAGAAATATTTGTTGTCAGGCAAAGCCTGGTTTTCACTATAAGCATAAACGGCAGCATAAGAATGAGCGTCAAACGAAAACGAACATTGACATAAGCAGAAGATTGATCTTTATGATTATGCTTGTGCTCATGTTTATGCATATGGTTATGCTTATACCCATGTCGGGCCCGTTAGCACTGGGCATAATAAACACTTAATGACTGGTCCCGAGGGAAACAGTGAATTTTCTTTCCCGAGAATCTCGATGTTCGAGATTCTAGGGAAACAAAATTCACTGTTTCCCGAGGGATCAGTCATTAAGTGATCTGTTATATAGCAACACAAAAACACAACACAACACAGTTTGAAAAACGCGCCGAGCACTCGAGTTAAACATCAATCGCATCATAATCATGCCACCTTTTGTCACGTGCGCTAGCGGGCAACAGTGAAAATGTTGCCCGCTTTCGCAAATGTTGCCCGCTCATGGACGTTTGGCGGGAAACAGTTTGTTTGTTAGATGTCATGTGACCATGAATCAACCAATGAACGCGCGCGTTGTATTGAAAAAAACTCCAGCTATATAACAATAAACACTTACTGACTGGTTCCGAGGGAAACAGTGAATTTTGTTTCCCTCGAATCTCGATGTTTCCCTCGACTTCGTCTCGGGAAACATCGAGATTCTCGGGAAACAAAATTCACTGTTTCCAGAGGGATCAGTCATTAAGTGATTTGTTATATAGAGCAACACAAAAACACACAACACAACACAGCGGGCAACATTGCAATGTTACCCTCTGACGTCAAAATCGTTGCCCGCTTTCGCAAATGTTGGCCGCTTTGGACAATTGGCGGGAAACAGTTTGTTTGTTAGATGTCATGTGACCATGAATCAACCAATCAAAGCGCCCGTTGTTTTGACAAAACTCCAGCCATATAACAAGCGCTGATATGCTTCCGTTTATACTTATGGTTATTTCGCTAGTGAAATATAGGTTTAATATCTGACTAGCGCTTCAACTGCGTTTGGCATTTCTTCTATACTTGGTACAAACCCAGAAGAAACAGACAAATTTATTTGATTGATGCAGTTAAATCTCC